>PVLA01013777.1:0-34719 GCA_004027455.1 Hydrochoerus hydrochaeris | reverse complement strand
GGGCGACTGTAGGGTGGTCTAGAGTTGGGCAGTGGAGGGTGCTCCCTAATATGGGCAGCAGATGCTCAGGGAAGGTACATTCCATAAATTCCTTAAGCATGGGAGGGGGCTGTTTCTACCTCGAAACCCAGGTTTTCTAGTCAGCTTTATCCTAGTCTGAATTTAACCTAGGCAGCTTTAACTATAATGGCTCAATTCCCGGAATATTGGGAGGAGATGAGCAGCATAGAGCAGCGTAGACCATGCACTGTTAACAAGAGAAAATTTCTCTTACAGCTGCACCCCAAAATAAAATGAAAATTATAAAAAGGCAAAAAGAATAAAAAGGCCAAGACGTCTTGGAGGAAAAAGAAAAGTTTAATATTTAGGCTGGCATCCAGCGACACAGGGTAAGGATGGAATTTACATTGCTGTGCAACTAGGCTAAAATTTGGGATGGTTTATAACGGGAAAAACCGCAAAGGTGGTGGGGGGGAGCCACACCTGTGCATTCCTGAGGAAACAGGACATCCTGTTGTTTGCCTAGGGTCGGAGTACAGAGGTTTGTGGCTAGTCTATTCCAGGGATACATTATGCATGCAGGCGGTGGGCATTAAGGGAGGAACACAATTACTGGAGTCACGAGAAATACAAAGTGCGATTTGGGACAATGGTTGCAGTTTAGGCCAAAGGGCATGGTGCATACAGAACAGAATGGCGGCGCTTGAGTTAGATTACAACAGAAGGAATGCATATTGTCATTTGCAGGCTGTTGTTTGAGCAGGAAGTATTTTGAATACCCAAGGTGAGATCTGTAATGCAGACGATGTCATGCCCACTGCGTGCCCCAATGGAGTGAACTGCCCTCAGATGCCAGCCTTGATCCTGATGAGCTATGCACTCTAATGCAGGGCCACTCACCAGTCAGCCAGTCTTTTGTTGTTCCTTTGTTTCTTTAAAAGGGGAAAAAAAAAAAAAAAAAAAAGATTGTCTCTTGACTCATAGTTCTGCTGATGTGAGTAGGACACCTCTCAACTCCCAAATTTAATTTATTTGTGAGAAAACTGGCCCTTCCATGAATGTTGCCAGTAATAAAGTGACCTGTGCTAATCAAGAAAAAAAAAAAAAAAGCCTACAAGGGGTCAGCAGATCCAGGGAGAAATGGGGGACTGGGCTGACAGTGCTGGCTCTAAAAAAAAAAACCTCAGCTATTATAAACTACAAAATCAGCATGGGATTTTACTCTAAAAGTGATTCCTTTTACATGTAGAATAGAGTTGAAGAAGAAATCCAGTGTAGCACCCACTGTTTAATCAGGAACCATTTGGGGAGGGGTATTTATTTATTTATTTATTTATTTTAAGACAGAATCTTGCTGTGTAATCCAAACTGGCCTTCAACTCACTACATAGCCCTGGCTACCCTCAAACTCATGAAGATCCTCTTGCCCCATCCTCCACAGTGCTGAAATTACTATCTGTGCCACCGTGCCCAGTTTTATTTTCATTTTCTTTTTTTTTTTCTTTCGGTACTGGGGATAGAACTCATGACCATGTACTTGCAAGGAAGGTGCTAATGCCGCTGAACTAAATCCCCGGGTCAGTTTTGTTTTCAAAAAGAAGCATAAAAAAATTAATTAGAGGAAGATATAAGACATTCCAAAGCAGAATGAAGGTGTTGAAAGAAGTGAAGCACAATATACGGGGATCTTTTATATGCTTTGAGAGGTGGAAATCTGTGTAATTTGATAATCTGTAGTCTTACTCAGACAATCTTAGTGGGAGAGCATGGCCCATCCTTACTGAGCTATTCCTATGAAGAATGCCAAAAGAATGGTCCATTCATAGTTGAAAGAGAAACATTTGCAAGTAAAAGACAGACCTGTTTGCAGTTGGAAGGGAGTTGCTCAGGTTTGCTGTTTGGGCAGAAGGAAAAATGTTAAATAAACCCAGCTTGTGTTCAGGGAAGAATTTTTTTTTTTTTTGGTACTGGAGATCGAACTCATGACCATGCACTTGCAAGGCAGGCGCTTACACCGCTGAGCTAAATCCCCAGCCCCCGAATTTTTTTTTTTAAAGATGTATTTCAGAGTTTCTGGCATTTCTCTTCCAGTTGCCAGGTGTATGATGGCCAGAAGAGACAGGTGCAGAGAGTGTGGCTAGACATAGACTCATCCTGATAAAGGGGAAATGGTAGATGTCAAATACACTGAATTCATGTCACTAGAAATAAAAGAATTAATTCTAAGGAACAACTGAGGTTAAGAGTAGGACAATTTATTGGAGAAAAAGAAAGGGAAATAGGAATGGGAGAGTGGGGAAGAGGGATAGCTCCTAAGAAAGGAAGTCCTGAATGAATTGTCAACAAGCCCACCTCTCAAAGGAAGTTTTATACAGTAAAATCATGAGGCAGGTACGACATGGATCAAAATTATGATCAACCAATAAGATTGCAAGTATGGTCATTTAGGTAATATTGATCTAATGTTAGCAATGCTACATGAGTGACATTATTAAGGTTGGTCCATAATCTATAATCTTAGCCTTGTCTTTACTCTTAGTAGTCTTAGTCTTAGTGGTCTTAGTTTTAGAAGGTGGGAGAGGATGGCCCATCCCTAATGAGATAATGTGAAATCTCAAAAAAAGGGTGATACCAATAATCCCAAACCTCCATTCATCCCATAGGGAAATATATAAAATTAACCATTGTGACTTTAGTCTTCAGGTGGGCCTCCAGCCCATCTGATACATTCTCATCTCTTGCACTGACTCCCTAGAGGGCTCAGCCTTATCTGACTACCTAGAGTATTTCTATGTAATTTAGCTGTCTATAATACACTGAGAAGTTTAAGTGCTTGTTGAGAAGGACAGGGGACCCTGCCACTGTGGTGAGAAAGCCAGTCATATATGGCTTTCAGAGGGGGCTGGGTCTGAAAGTACTGGCATTAAGTCCTCTGGTCTGCTTGAACTCCCTCACTGCTGCCTATATCCAACACAGAACTCAATAGTATGTTTGTTTTCTACAATTACTAGCATGAGCAAGGGTATGCCTTTGCTTGGATGGTTGCCACAGCCTGGGGTATATGGACAGAAAGGTTTCTGGAGTAGGGTGGGAGGCACCTCACAAATTCATAAGCTATAAAGCAAGGTGGATTAGGGTGCACAGAGGAACATGAAAGTTGGAAGCTGTTGGAGTGACTAGAGGCTTTGGGGGGGTGGGTCACCATTGACTAACCATACCCAGTGGAATTACCAATATGAATTACCAAAATGGAATCAAGAAGATATAAAAATCCTGAATAATCCAGTAACAGACAATGAAATTGAAGTGATAATAAAAACCAACAAAGAAAAGCCCAAGATTCAGTGAATTCATTGCTGAATTCTATAAGAACTTTAGAGATGATCTAATACCAATACTTCTCAAACTCTTTAATGAAATTGAAAGGGAAGTAGTACTCCCAAAGGCATTCCTGCAAGATAACATTACCTTATTTTCAAAACTGGACAAGGACCCCACCAAAAAAGAGAAGAAGAGAAGTACTGGCCACGTTCTTTTTTTTTTTTTTTTGGTACTGGGGATCGAAATCATGACCTTGTACTTGCCAGGCAGGCGCTTGAGCCACTGAGCTAAACCCCCAGCCCCTGGCCACTTTCTTTAATGAACATAGAAGCAAATGTCCTCAACAAGCTACTGGCAAAAAGAATGCAACAAATCATCAAAGCAAAAACAAGACATATGTTATGGATTTAAAACTGATGATCAATTTAAAGCCAGCTAAATTAAATCAGCATGGTGCTAAGGGTAGATGTTTCACCTGAGGAAAGTTACCAGCATATAGAGATGTAGAGAAGATGAGTGAGGTGTTGTGGGTTCTCCTATGTGTTGCTGTTCAAGCCATTGGTTCTCCTGAAGGAGCTCTGGTCCTTAAATCAAGCATTGCCTCCTAGGTATGGAGGGGAAGACATGTGCCATTTTATCTCCAGGACAAATTTTTCATGCTGGCTTTCTGGCATGTACTTGACTGTTCTTATTGTCGGAGGAGCTCGGGACCTCCGTGTCACTGAGGATGGCTGTGGTGCTTTTCAGGGCAGCCCTGGTCTTTATTATGAGCATGACTTCTTGGCTCCAGTGTAGAATCTTCACCCTACCAGCACAGCTCCTTCACTCTGCGGGCATAGACTTCCTAGCTTCCACCACAGACCTTTGGGCCTTCCCAGCATGGATCTGTAAAAGAGACTGGCATGAGTCCTTCTTGTGGGCTTTAGATCTCCAGCTGGACTCGTGGGAGGCACTGTCACAGGCTCTAGGTCTTCATCTGGACTCCTGTAGGACATTGCTGTGCAATTCAGGCCCTTGGCTGAATATTCTGTCAAGGACAGATACGGACAGATTTCCTGTACTTCCTTGTGTTAAACTCTGGTTGACCATCGTAAATAGTATTATAAATTCTGTGTCCTGATTCTAATTGTTCTCTGCAAAACCTCTGACTACAGAACATACATCTCAAACAAGTAGAATTCATCCTAAAGATGCAAGCAGAGCTCAACAGATACAAATCAGAAAATATATCACATAAACAGAAGCAAGGACAAAAATCATATGATCACCTCAATAGATACAAAAAAACTTATTTATTGATTTATTTATTTTCAGAACCAGGAATTGAATCCAGGACCTTGGGCTTGCCCAGCAGGCATTATACCACTGAACTATACCCCTTGTCCCAAAAGCCTTTGATAAAATTAGCATTCATTCATGATAAAAACTCTAAAGAAAATAGGTATAGAAGTGATACAGGGGAAACAAATCCCCAACCTGCTAGATGTCCAAAACATCAAGCTCGGGTTCTCTAAAATGAATGAATTCTAGGAATGATGGAGGTTAAGAGTAGGCAGTTTTTATTGAGAGAAAGAAACCTTCTATGTAAGAGGGACAGAAGAGGGCCTGAAAAGTGGGTTTGGCACCAACCCTGGCAAGAGCACCTGGGTCAGCCACGTGAAGAAGTTGCTACAGCCCAGGAAAACACCAAGCCCCTAGACAATCAAAGGAATGGATTGCTAGACAGAGGGGCTGAAACTGATATCCTCTTTCTTGGTATATAAATAAATATGCTGCATTGATTGAGCAGTACCTTTTCTCCCATCAGGAGGATAAGGGCTCCATCTGCCCCCAGCTTTGTCTTTTCTTTATTTTTCTCATCCTCTTACAGTCCTTACCCCCAAGAACTTCAGGATCCACATGGGTCACAGCACAAGTATAGTTGCTAGGGCAATACTGATGAAATGGGGATCAAATTGGGAAGCAAGTCACATAACAAGCCCACATGTGATGGCCAAGGACTTTCTCGGGAGGAGTGGATTAAGGAGGTTTGGTCCTCCACCGCACGATAATTAATGTCTACTTAGAATGTCAATCACTGCTGTTCATTCCTAGGGGAAATACGTAAGTGTACAGTTCTTTTTCTTGAAGCCTGGCCTTTGGTAAATCCGCCTCCAGCTGCTGTTGTCTTCAGCTTTGACTTCTTGAGCCTTGTCTGGCTGCCTATACTATTTCTACCTAACTTAGCTATCTATAATAGAAGGACCTGTTCAATCTGATAAAAGCCATTTATGGCAAATCTACTGCAACACCATATTAAGTGGGAAAAACTGAAAGCTTTTTCCTTCTAACAAGACAAGGTTGTCTACTATTATCCCTTCTGTTCAATGCAGTACTCAAAACATTAACCAGGGAAATTAGGCAAGAAAAATAAATAAAGGGGATATGTATAGGGAAGAAAGAAGTCAAATTGTCATTATTTGAGGATAACATTATTCTCTATAGAGAATACTCAAAAAATTCCACCAAAGGACTCCTGGAACTAATTACCAAAAATAAACTCACCAAGAAAGAAATTAGGACAACACTTCACTCACAGTAGCATCAAGAAAAATTAAATATTAGCAATTAACCTAACCAAGGAGGTGAAAGAACTTTACCGTGAAAACTGCTATACTTTGAAAAAAGAGATTGAAGAAGCCATCAGAAAATGGAAAGATGTGCCTTATTCCTAGATAGGCAGAACCAATTATTGTCAATATGGTCACACTGAAAAAAGTGATATATAAATTTAATTCAATCCCAATCAAAATACCAACAGTACGCCCATGGAAAATGAGAAAAAAAATCTTGAAATTCATATGGAACCTGAAGAGACTCAGAATAGCAAAGGTGATCCTGGGAGACTAGAGAAAGCAAAAGGAATCACAATCCTAGATTTTAAGTTATATTACAAAGCTACAGTGATGAAAATAGTATGGAATCCACAAAAAAGTAGACATGTGAGTCAATAGTAAAGGACAGAGGATGCGGAAACAACCTTGTACACATTCAGTTATTTGATCACTAACTGAGAAAGGAATAAAAAATGTACTGAAGGAGACATAGCCTAGTCAGGAAATGGTGCTGGAAAAACTGGCTCCCCCCATGGAGAAGATTGATTCTAGACTCACATCTCTCATCATGTACTAAACTAAAATGAAGCCAGCCCATAATTCCAGCGGTGGAAGGCTGAGGCAGGATGATTACTTTCAGTTCAAGGCCAGCCTGGGTTAGAAGTAGGTTCAAGACCAGCCCAAATTACAGAGATCCTCTCTCTCAAAAAAAAAAGGAAAAATAAATAAAAATAAAAATGCATCAAAGATAAAAAAAAATCAGAATGTTAAAAAGCTAGGTATGATGGAGCATGCTTGTAATCCTAGCACTCAGGAGGCTGAGTCAGGAGGATCTTTGGGAGTTCAAGGTCAGCCTGGGCTACATAGTGAGACCCTGTATAAACAAGTACAACAACTATGGAAATCAGTATAGAGATTCCTCACAAACCAAAACTAGCAATTTAATTCCACCAACTATTCCCCTTCTTAGTATATTCTCAGAAGAATTAAAGGCATCATATTATAGTGATGTATGCATACTCATGTTTATAGCAGCACAATTCATACTAAATAGATAAATCTTGCAAGCAGCCTATTTGTCCATCAACAGATGAATATATAAAGAAAGGTGGTATTCATAGGCCATGGAGTACTACTGTGACATGAAAAAGGATAATCTTGAGCAGAAAATGTACCTTGAGACAGTAGTGTTAAGTGAATAAATCATACACAGAAGTTTAAGTATTACATTGGTTTCTCTTATATGAAAAACCTAAAGCATAAACAAATTAAAGACCAAAATAAAAGTGATAATAGGTAACAGGGAGATAGATCTTTTGTAAAAGGGGAAGGAAACGAAGGGGACCAAAATGTAAATTAATGACAAAATAAAATAAAAGTTGGCTTTTATATCTAAGTGAGGTGATAGGTACAGTTACTAAAGTATTTTTTCCTCCAAAGGATTAAAAATATAAATATTCAAATTATAGAACAATTTTTTTAAAACCTTGTCTTGGTGTTTATTATGAGGAAGCTCTAATGGGGTAAAATAAAATGGTCCATGAGCTCTGGCTATCACTCAGTTGTAGAGCAGTGTCCCAGTATAGGCAAAGCTGTGGGACAAGTCGTGGGGCACAGGGTGTTGCAGGGAGGTAGAAAGTGGTATATCCTTCAAGTCATTTAAGACTTTGTTGTTGCTTCAGTGTCCCAAAGGTGACAAGATGAGCCTATTTGTAAAGATGTTAATTACTCTGGGATCATGAATTAAAAATATCCTGCAAATGTCAATCGTGTACTGAGGGTCAAATTCTAGAATGGTAGACTGGTGTTGCTGCTGTGTTAGTTTTCTGTTGCTGCTATAATGAACTGTTACAAACTTTAAAAAAAAAATTTCTTTTTGTTTTGTTTTGTTTTTTGAGACAGGGTCTCACTATGCAGTTCGGGTTGGACTTGAGCTCACAGTGTAGCCCATAGTGGCCTCAGAGTCACAATTCTTCTGCCTCTGCCCCTCAGATGTTGTGATTACAGGCATGCGTGCCAGCACGCCCGGCTAACATTCTTTTGTTTAAATCTTTTTTTTTTTTTTTTTTTTGAGACAGGGTTTCTCTATCCAGGCTGACCTTTTATATATCCCAAATTGAGCTCACATTTTTTTTGTTTTGTTTTGGTTTTTTGAGATAGAGTCTCACTATGTACCCCAGCCTGGTCTTGAATTTGAGGTGATCCTGCTGTTTCAGGCTCCAGATACTGGGATTATAGATTTATGCCAACATACCTGGCTTCAAATTTTGACCCACCTGATTCAGCGCCCTAAATTCTGGGATTACAGGCATGTGCCTCTATGAACCACATGTTTACTTCTTTTTAAACTTAAGTTCTGGTTAGCCTCAAACTGAAGATACTCCTGCTTCAATTTCCTAAATAGCTGTGATTATAAGTGTGCACCACTGTGATCATTTTAAACCAGATGGTTTAAACAATGGAAATTTATTGGCTCACAGTTTTTAAGACCAGAAGTCCAAAATCATTATCACTGGATTGAAATTAAGGGGTTGGCAGGGCCACAGTCAATTTAGAGGCTCTAAGAGAAAAGCCATTTTATGTTTCCTTTTGCTTCTATTGGATGTGTTATTGCTTGGCTTGTATCTGCATTGCTATGATGTCTATGTGCTTGGTCACACTGTCTTCTACTTTTTTTTTTATTTGAGATGGGATGTTGCTGTACAATTCAGGCTGGCCTTAAACTCACTATCTGGCCTCCAGCTTGCAGTTGGATCCTTCTGTCTCAGCATCCTGAGCACAAGGATTACAGGCATGTGCCACCATGCCCAATCACATGTATTCCTAAAAGAGAAAAGAAATAGAGAGTTGCATACAGACTTAAAAAAAAAAAGGTAGATGCTGGGCATGGTGGTACACTTCTATAATCTCTGGACTAGGATAAACTGAGACAGGACAAGGCTTGTGAGTTTGAGGCTAACCTGAGCTAATAGTAAGTTCAAACCAGCCTGAACTGCATAATGACACCCTGTCTCAGAAAACCAAGTGAAACCAAACCAAACCAAATAAAGTAAAATAAAAAGAAAATAACAAAAACCAAAAAAGAATATGTGTGATTGCATTTAGGGCTCATACTGATAATTCAGGAAAATCTCTCCATGTCAAAATGCTTACCTTAATTATATATGCAAAATCCATTCTTTTCCCCAAGAGGTAGCATTAAGAGAGGTTCTAAGAATTATGATTCGACTTTTAGGAAGCCCTTATTCACCTACCGTAGGATAGCTTTTGGATCTTTGCTTTGACTTTCATTAGTCTGGAGATACTTTTCACCTACTGCTAGAGAAGGAATGAAGATTGAATCCACTGTGAACATCGTGGTGAGTTGTGTGATTCCCACTTGCAGCACTATGGGAGATGCCTCTGGCAGTGCAGGGCTATTCTCTGCTTAAAGCTGCAAGAGGCTCAGGTTGATAATGAGGAGCATCTGCTCGAGGAAAAAAATCTGCGCCGTTGAATGATAATTTTAGAACATGCATTTATTGAGATTAAAAAATGTTTTTGGTGCTCTGACACAAGTTTCTAGCTTTTTGTTTTTCTTTTTTATCACATGTCAGGTTGTTTTAGTTCTCAGAAATTGGACCAGAGTTAAAAGCTTAGGTAGGATGTAAATAGGGTGGTCTAGAGAATTTGATTGATTGATTGATTGATTGATACTGGGGATCAAACCCATGACCTCATATTTGCCAGGCAGTTGTATATGCCACTGAGCTAAATCCCCAGCCCTCTGGAGAATTTTAAAATAAAAGACTTTCCATGAAATTGGACAATTTCTCCTTAATGGATGTTACATTGAATGCTTCTTTTCTGGCTTATGCCTCCCTATAGAGCTCTTTCAAAAATAAGCTTCAGTTTGTAATTCAATGATAACAACAAAGATTACTTTCTCTTCTTCTTCTTCTTCTCCTCCTCTTCCTTCTTTTCCTCTTCCTCTTCCTCTTTCTCCTTCTCTTCTTCCTCTTCCTCTCTCCCTTCCTCCTTCTTTCATTTTTAGGTTTCATGCAGTTTTGCTGATAGAGGAGGAATGAAGGAGATTTGGTTTTGAGGCCAAGGTATTTGCCGAAGGAAATGCACCTGTTACCCTCTGGCCTGTCCTCCTGTGTGTAAGATGCCTTCCCTTGGCCTGGCAGAAATTAGGTCAATGCCTGCGTGTTCCAATGCTGCTGAATTATGAAGCAATATCCTCTTTTAAAGCTAATCATGTACAGACACAGATCATGTCCATGGCTATTGTACTGTTTTTGATTTTCAGACTTATCAATTTCTTTTTAAATCACCTTATAACATTACAATCTGGTCAAATTTGTGTTAGGTATTTATGGTTAAGATTTAAACAACTGCAAGGTTATGAAATAGCTATTCCAATTCAAAACTGAACAGATTTCCATTTTCTTAGGATGTCTGCCTGGGGCTCAGTTACCTGTTTCACAGGGAAGATAACTAGCTTTACTCTGAGCCCAGTTCTCCATTTCATTTCAGCTCCTGCATCAGAACCAAATATATATTCGTGCTGTCTGCATGAATTTCTTGGACATCCTGCTTTCTCATAAACCTTCCTGCCACTATGAAATAGGAGGCTACCTTGCAGTGACAACAATATCCAGTTTACTTCAGCAACATTTGCAAAAGCTTATTTTTAGTGCTGCCCTGGCCTAGGAACAAAGTGGTAAGGGATATGCATTTCCTTTACTGTCAAGACCTTTCAGTCTAAGTGAGTTTCTGGTGCTACTTTATATGGATGTTTTAAACATTTATTTTAAGAATACTTTCATGGGTTCTTATAAAGCAGGAATAAAACTTAAAGTACCCATTTAAAATATATTTAGTGTTTTTATTTCATCTCATCTTTTCAAGGATCGTATATTTTCATCTTGTTCTTGATTCTAACTCTTGGGAATCACTGATGTGGGAAGACTTTTTGTTGGGTAGTTTTAGATGTCTGTAACTCTTCTGTTAAGAATTCATGTGATAAGTAGGTAGAGATCTACTCACTGAGATGTTCTAATTTTAAGGTCCCAAAGTGATCAGTGATAGAGTTTTCTGGTGCAATAGAGAAGTAAAAGTACAAAACAAACAGGTTTATTGAGGTGAGGATGTGGGAAGGAGCACACAACCCATGGCGGCTGGGCCGTCTCCTTCAACCGGAATATAGGGGGTATGGGACCTATGTAACCTTTGAGCAGGAGTGGTGCTTAAGGTGGGCATTGATGACACTTGAGGAGCTGATTGGAATTTTCTTCTCTTGCAGACAGGAAGGGGAGTTGCAATTAGTGCTGAGGAAGAAGCAGGAAATGGTAGGTGTTCCCAGTTTGGCCTTCTGCCACATTAGACCACTGCCACAATTGTACAGTAATTTATATTAGGGCAAGAACCTTTCAATCAGTACCAACCTGTGCAAGGATTTAAGATTTTCCTGTATAGTACTGTTAATACTTTAGAAACTCTGTTATTAGCTTTTTTATTTATAAGTAGTAAACTTGTAGTTTTTGTTTAGATTTTGGAAAATTTCTTAGTGTTTGCAATTATTATAAACAGTGGAAACTGGCATAGTGGTCATGCCTATAAACCCAGCCTCAGGGAAACTGAGGCAGAAGGACTACAAATTCAAGTCCAACCAACCCTGTCTCAAAAAACAACAACAAAACAAACTAACAAACAAAGTCCCCTAAAAAATAGTTGGGGATGTAGCTCAGCGCAGAGGCTCTGGATTCATTTTCAGCATTCCTCCTGGCCCCTTACAACACATGCACAAACAATATGATTATATGCAGTACTTTTTTTTCTCTTTCTTTTCTTTCTCTTTTTCTTTTTTTTTTTGGCGGGGCGGGGGAGATAGGATTTCATTATGCAGTTCAGGCTGGCTTTGAACTCACTTTGTAGCTCAGGCTGGCCTTGAACTCAGAAGTGATCCTCCTGCCTAAGCCTACTGAGTCCTGGGATTACAGGCCTAAGCCATTTCTTAATTCCCATAAACTATTTAAATTGCACCAAAATTAACGAATATAGTACAAGAAAGATATGAATAAGTAAAGCTCAAAACAAAATATCTTAGCAGAAAAGTAAACTAAGAATCAGAATATCTGTGGTGTAAATCTTGGTTCTATTTGTAACTAACTCTGGGACTTTGGGTAAGTCACTAGATGGCTTTGAGCCTTGATTTATTCACTTGTAAAATAGAAGCATGGAAGTTTAGAAAGATTAGAAACAAAGGAGCTTGATTCAACTGTAAATGCCACAATATCCTCATGATTATCCATGCTTACATAATCCTAAACCTTTTAAATACTGGAAGGCTGAGTTATCAAGTCTCACTCTTCTTCCTGTTTCTGCTACTGTTGTGATTATCAATAAATTTAGCTACTTACTACATACTACAAGGTGTACACTTGGCAATTCTTTCCTTGTTTTACACAAGAACCTGGACTACTTTTGGCCACTCAACTGTAACAGGTTAGTAACATTTATGGTTATTTCACTTCTAATATTCCATTAACTTTATTATGATCTTTGATGATCAGTGCACTTACTTGGCTATGGGAAAATTTTATTCTATCTAAAATAGTTGGCTATAGGCATGTGGTGGATGGCTATTAATAATGCATAGTACATCAAGCTTAAGTGGCTCATGCTTGCAATCCCAGCACTCAGGAGGCCAAGGCAGGTGGTTAGCTAAAACTCTGGGGCCAGCCTAGCCTACAGAGTGTGAGGCCAGTCTATTACATAGAAAGACCCTGTCTCAAAAAGCAAAAACCAAACAAACAAGTGCATAATAGAAGCTAAGCATGGAATTCCAATAAAATAGAGGCTGAAGCAGGAGGATCATGAATTGGAGGCCTGTTTTGGCTGCCCACTAAGTTTAAATCCAGATGAGACTATATAATGAGATACTGTCTTAAAAACAAAAATAGTGCATGGTAGAATCATCAGTGAAACCAAAAGAAAACCTGAGTAATTCCTTTAGCTTTACTTGTTTTTACTTTTAAAAAAAAATTTCATTAATTGTGTAGATCACATCAATTAGAATGTATCAATTTTCTACCAATTTTACTTAGATAACACCTTTGATGTATGAATTATGATGGTAACAGTCGCCCAGGTAACTTTTCAGGAACTTTAAGTTTGCTTCTGTTGAAACCACTGACTTTTCAGGTGGACCTGTGCAAGTGTCTGAGGTGTGACCTTTTGTGGTCAAGAGGACTGAGAACTCTGCCAGCAGCTCAGACTCTATCACCATTGTTTGGACATGCATCCTGCAAAAAAGCCATGGAATATGCTTATGCACGTACAGACCTGATTCCTTCACCTCCAATCACCATGCCTCAGCACCCTGCTCTTTTATCCCATTGATTTTCCTGAACTCTATCCTGGGGAAGCAGACTTAAACTTTGGGTCTGTCCTTCAACACTCAGCTTGCAAATAACCCCTAAAGAAACTTGCTGCAGGGTGGTGGTAGGGGGTTTCCCCATGCTGGGAAAAGGTTATGTCAGCAGTTTTGAGATTAAGATGTTTTAGCAGCAAGTAACTATGCTTAGGCTAAAGAAGGGAAGAACTACTTGCTCATTTTGTTACACTGGAATGCAAGAAATAACTTAAATTCACCTGATAATGCTACAAAAGCAAGATAAACAAATAATGGGCAAACTTAGACTTTGTTAAGACAAGAACTGTGGAAAAGATGAAAACTTTTCAGATTTCTGTAGCCATGTGAGGGTGGAAACCCATGACTGTCCTGAAGTTTTCACAGACCCACAAGACAAGACTTAGGAGGCACCAAAGTTATTTGAGATGGGCAGTCTGGAAGACAGTAAACAAAACTGCTTTCCAGATGCTTAGTCATGCTTATGCCGACAAGGAGAACCACTTCACACTCTTAACTTCTTTAGGTCTTGGTCTTCAAGAATGCTCCTGCTGAAAAAGATCAAATTTACCGTTAGTGCTTCCTTTCCACACACTGGCTCAGCTAGTCCTCCTTTTTTCTCTAAACTTGTTTCTGTCTGGTTTTAATTCCATGAAAAAGAAGCAGTAACAAGAGCCTGTGGTAGAGGGAAGTACTTTTTGTTTTTTAAATAGTGTGTGTAATACTTAATTCTAAACAGCAATTCTAAATTAGTGATTATTCCCTTCCTCTCTGTGAAGTTATTTTAATAATGAAAAGACATTGCTCAATCACATGAGCATACGGGAAATTGTACTCCTGTTTGTTACATACTCCAGTCAGCAACCAAACTCAGTGAATTTTTTTTTTTTGAGACAGGGTCTCATTATGTAGTTCAGGCTTTGCTATGTAGCCCAGGCTGACCTTGAACTCATAGTGATTTTCCTGCCTCAGCCTCCTGAGAGCTGGAATTGCAGGAGCAACCTACCACACTCAGCTTTTTTGAGCTAAGGTCTCACTATGTAGTTCAGGCTGGCAATTTACTGCCTTTGTAACCCAGGCTGGTCTTGAACCTGCAGCGACCCTCTGTGGCTCAGTCTCCCAAGTACTGGGATGATAAGCATGCACCACTATGCATCGCCTAATATTTTTGTTTTTTGAGACAAGGTTGTGCTATGTAGCTGAGGCTGGCTTTAAACTCACTGAGTAGCCCAGGCAGGCCTCTAACTCACAATGATCCTCCCACCTCAGGCTCTTGAGTACAGGGATTATAAGCATGTGCCACCACATCTGCTTTAACTCAGTGGAATTCTTGTCACAAGACACAGAGGTGGAGACAAAGTGGTTGAAAGCTGCCATCAGTACTCATAAATCGCATTCTTGAAAAAGTTCTGAAGCTAAACACAGTGGTGCATACCTATAATCCCAACTCCCTGGGAGGCTGAGGCAGGAGGATTGCAAGTTGGAGGCCTGGGCAATTACTGAGCCCTTGTCTCAAAGTAAGAAACATGTAAAAGATGGGGAATGTGGTTCAGTGATAGAATGCCTCTGGGTTCAGTCCTTGGATATACACAGAGCTTTAAAACATTCTGAATTAGTCTAAAAAGGAAAATTAAAAATGTGGTTTTATATTTCATTACCTCTAGAAAATATTGATGGAATAAATAGGCAACACTTTGCTTTTTATAAGACTTGCTGGGATCTTAAAGCAGATGTATCATACACCTGTGCATTTTGAAGTTATTTAGCATTCATTTTTCAAAAATTAATAATTTAAAATTTTTTCCTAAATAAATTATACTCGATATAATTACAAGAGCAATATTTTTATCCAGTAAAGTACTTCCACATAATTGCTTCCTATTTGTTTTACTCAAATAGTTGAGGTGAAGTGTGTGTGTGTGTGTGTGTGTGTGTGTGTGTGTGTGAGAAATAGAGCAGAGACCTGTAGTTCTGAAAAAGATTAAGAGTACATTGTGGGCTGGTCAGCTCGGCTTACTTGTATCTCCTCTTTCACCAGCTCCCTACCCCTCTCTTACCCTCAGTGCTCTTACTGAACCTCGCTGGTTGCCTACTGTGCTGCTTTCCTGTTGCTTTGGGCCCTGACTTTAGCGAGTGAAATCACATCCAATGCTTTTGACTTATCTTTTCTTGTATCCAAGTCAGACTGAGGATTTGGCAGATGGTTCTGGGTTGCTGAGAACTGAATCCTTGTGGGCTTGGTAGGTACCAAGGTGTCGAGAACTTGGGGGGAAATAAACAGCAGAGGTAGCAGTGCCTGGAACAAGTCGCTCACCTAAGAATTTATCTCAGGTATCAGCGAACAAAGGTGAGTAACAGATGGTTCCCATTTTTCAAGCACTGAAATGTTCTGAGAATTAGTGGGAAGGAAATCCAGGAGTGGCACCTGTTCAACCAGATTACTTCTTTGCAAACATTCTAAACTTCTAGAAAAAATTTTGGATTTTGCGGGGGGAGTACAAGGCTTGATTTATCACAATTCTGGCGACTCATCAGAATCACCTAGGGGAGCTTTAAGCAGTAGTTCTCAAGTTCTAGTGTGCATCAGCATCTCCCTATGGGTTTGTTGAAAGGCAGCTCAGCCCCAGTGTCTAAGCCGGTATTTCCAGAGCAGTTGAGAAGCTGGGCTTCTATCAGTTCTCAGATGGGGAGGATGCTGAGGGGTCCCAAGGCCATACTTTTGAGAACCACAACTTAAATTATAAGGTTTTCTAAGTCTTACTTCCAGGCTCATCCAAGAAAAGAATTTTGGCACTGATCATTGTTGGTACCTCGATTTTAATATGTGTTCACAGGGCTGAGAATCTATGTCCCACTGAATTGACTGTAGTTGGTTCCCCGAAGTTAGGTGTTTGGGATTCAACAAATGTATACATTCCTTTGTGAGAATTCTAGAAATTCTACAGGTTTTCAGGATATTAAATAAGTAACATATTAAGTGCTTTTAAAAATACCATTTAAAAAAAGATTTTCCTTCAAACTAATTTGGTTGGCTTGGTTTAGAAGGCCATTCTAACCCTCGTCTGGGTAGTTTCCAGTACTACAGTAGAAAGATCACTCTAGCACCCAGAGGTCCTACGAGCAAAAGTGGTAAAGAAGTGGGGTCCATTAGAACCCCATCTGCAACCCCCGGGGTCCCGTTGGGCTTGCCTAGCCCTTGCAGTGTCAACAAGTGAGCTGGGCATGCTCAGTGGGCAGGGTCGGTTTTGGGGTATGCAGGTGGGAAGGCTGCAGAGCAACAGCCGGGGCTCTCCGCCTGCCCCCACCTGTGCGAGGTTGGGCCTGCGGAGCCCTGTTCAGCATCGCACCCCCCGGTGCTGGGCTCGATCATCCCGGCGGGACTCTGCGCTGACTCCCTGGCGGGGGTCAGAGGGCCCGGCACGCGGGGTGGGCTGGGGGAGCAGGGAGCGGGGCGCGGGCCGCGGTCTCGGGCGGCGAGGTCCCAGGGGTCCGCCGGCTGCCAGGCGCGTCCCTAGGCCCCGAGGCCGCCTACCGCGAGCGCCGCGCCCGGGGAAGCCTTGGTGGGGCGGCCGCCGGCACATCAGGTAAGCCAGGCTCCTTGGCCAGCGCCCCCGGCCTCGCTCGGCCCGGCCTCGCGGGGGCGGGCGGAGGGCTGGAGTCCGCACCGCCGCGGGCACAGCACAAGCGCAACCCGCGGCCGGGGCCTCCGCGGCGGGCCGCGCCCCGCGTCCCCGCGACCCCTCGCTGGCTCGCGCTCCGCGACCCGCCCGCACTTCCGCGTTCCCTCGCCGGGCCGCGGGAGGCTAGCCGAGGCCCTGGAGCCTCGCCGAGGTCCGCCCCCGGGAGGAGGAGGCGCGAGGGGCGGGGCAGGCGCCGCGGGCGTCGGGCCGCACTGCCGGGCCGCGACGCGCCGCGCCGCCTGTGCAGGGCCGAGTCTGTGGGCCGCGGAGGCGCCTGCGCCCTGCCGAGGAGCTGGGTGCTGCTCTCCGCCCGCCGCCCCTCGAGCACGGGGTTCTCTCAGGTGTGTTTCCCGCGCCAGCCCGGCCCCATGCTGGGGACTCGAGCGGGGAGCGGTCCCTTCGGGCCGGGCGTGGCTTCTGGGGCTCCGGGGGTGCGGTAGGTGCCCGTGGTGGCGGGAAATGGGGGGAAGGATTTGAGAATTTTTCTTCACCCACGGAAGGTGGTCGCGTGGTTTAGCTGTGGACGTTGTGGGCAGCCCTGGCTGGTCGTGCGTTTGTAAGTCGCTGAGGAAAGTGGCAGGACTTTGGGGGAGAGGCTTTGTATCTCAGTGAAAGTTGATGCAAACTTTGAGTTTGTGAAAGTGATTGATCTGATGAGGATTGTTGGTCCTTTCTGGAGCCGGAGTGGGGAGCATTCTGAAAGGGAACAGAGAGTTTAAGACACTCAGCTGCTTGGGTGTGACCGGGCTTGGCCTTGGAAGAAATGGAAGGAGTGCACTGATGAACTTCAAGCAGCCCCTCCCTCCCCGTAGTAACATCTACCAGCACAGATAGACTTGCAGAGACAGAGTCTTGGCAGGAAGGTGCTGCTAGGTTAAAGAAGCGTGAGCTTTCTCTTCTCTCTTCTCTCTCTCTTTTGGCCTAGTCATCCTCCTGCCTCAGCCTCCCAAGTGCTGGACTGCAGGTGTGCGTCACTACACCTGGCCTGATATGTGGGTCTTCCTGGTCTCTAGACTGTCTTGCACTGTGTACAGAGGAGTGTTCACCAGGAGTACAGCCGTCCTAAAGAGTTCCAGAGAAACCGAGATTCTCACAAAGTCTTAGTGACAGGGGCAACTCAAATGACACGACACAGTATAAATATCCTAAGAGGCAGCCATAGAAATAGCTAATAGCTAGTTTACTCAACTTGTATAAATAGGTGTGGAAAAGAAGCTACACTGAGCACTTATTGCTTAAAACAAAACTGTTAGTATTTCGTGCATTTTCCAGATTTATGAAATGGGAAGTTTCTTTTTGCAGTATGGAGGTTAATGGTGATACTCGTGCTGGGACCAGGAACTTCCTGGCTTTAGTCTCCAGGTCCCACAGCCCGTGCTGGCCATCATATGAGAACTGGACGTCATTGCCCAATAGGTGCTGTGTGCAAGCTGCAGAACCTTACGATGTGGGTGTCGAAATGCCCTGGTGTTTCTCAGGGGCTGTATGTCAAGCTGCAGCACTGCCTGGATCTTAACAGCAATAACAGCAAAATTAAAGAAAAGAAATCTCTTAAAAGTAACATAGCAGTACCTTTGAGTATAATGGTAACATTTTGGAGCCACGTGCTGTCACATACCCATTAGGCTGAGGCAGGAGTGTCACCTCAAGTTCAAAACCAGCCTGGGATACATAGTTCAAGGCTAACCTGAATTATAACAATGAGACCTCTGTCTCAAAAAACTCAAAAACGTGATTTGTAGGAAGATGCCTGGAACTAGAAACAGTATTGCAAACATGCACTTATTTTTAAAAAGCCAATTCAGCCATATGCTTTCAAAATTGATCTTACTGTACAAAAGTTCTTGAGAAATTTTCAATAAAGTTCTATATGTGTCTTAATATTTTTCCCTATGTCTCTGATGTTTTACACACTTGCCCAGAGTTAGTCTTAAAAATTTAACTTCATTCTTGTCACTTTTCACAAACTTGCTTGAAAACATGTTGGAAAGGTTGTCCTCTCGTGTCCATTTGTGACAGTGGAGTTTGTTTTCTCCTAAAGTATTGGAAAAGCTACTAACCATTAGTATTGCCCCCCTTTCCCACTGTCTTCAGGATTGCTATTTGCAGGTAGGAGGAGTGAATGGAAGTAAACTAAAAAGGTATTATCAAAGTAGTTTTAGTTGCTCATCAATGCTTAGTTAATTCTATTATGTTTTGTTACCTTTGAGATAAGAAAAAAAGTTGGAAGGGATGCATTAGGGGAAGAAGAAATAAAGGAAGTATGTTGCTTTTTCAGGATTGTTGACATGATGGATAAAAGAAATGTGTGAGGGAGAGATGATCAAGTTTAACTCCAAGTGAGACCGCGAGCCAGGAAGTCTAACAACTTTAAGATAGACCTCTTCCTGTAACATATGACCAAGGGTCTCAGAATAACTGAGGCAAGAGAGGCAAATGGTTTGAATATGCGGGGATATTTCTGTAATTGTTGTGGTTAGAGTTTGTCCAGAGTTGTAATTCATATTCTGGATATGTGACTTTTTTTTTGTTTTTTTTTGCTTGTTTTCCATGATTTTCATCTTTGTTGAAGGTTCTTGTTTGGCATGTATAACATATTTGTGCTGTTTCTCATTTTTTGGTTGAGAGGTTTGTATTGCTTCTTTCAAAATCTGATTTGGATAGCAAAATATGTTTCAGATTTTAATTAGGTTAAGTGTTGCCTCTATTAGTTCACTAACATTAATTGGAGGAATTAGTTAATTGAAGATATCTGTCTCCCAACTAAAAATTTAACATGTCATGTTGTGATACTATTTTTTTTTTTAATTGTGTTAGGTAAGTGCTCTCCCATTAGGCTACATTACCAGCCTCATCGTTATATAATTAAAAATAGATCTTCATACTTTTTTCTCACAAGAATTCTAATACCCTTGGAATCCTGGAATGATGAGTGACATATTAGATAGTCATAAAGGTACAGGACTTTTGGTGGGTTGCTAAATAGTTTCAGGATGTAGCTGTTTGACCAAGGCACAATGATGTGTTTAGAAAATTGGAATTTTCTCTACTCCTCTCTAATTGGAAAATTCTGTACTTTTCTGGGGAGAGTAGAGAACCAGTGTCTACAGAAATCATGTCTATATATATAGTGAAATCTTTCACCCTAAAGCGGTGATAATGAACCTATGGCGCTTGTGACTCACTGGGCATGTGAACCAAGTTGCCCCAGCAATACCCTAGCAGCTGAGCATTCAAGTTTAATTGCATAACTGGTCATAGCAGCATAAAACTGTAATCCCAGCACTCAGTAGGCTAAGGGAGGAGGATTGCTGAGAGTTCAAAGCTAGTGAGACTCTGTGTAAAAATTTTTTGAAAAACTGTAATTGCAGTGTTGGCAGTTTGTAATAAATAACTAGGTTTTGGGTTGCAGTTTGGGCACTTGATCTCTAAAAGACTTGCATCTGCCCCAAAGTGTGTACTTTGGAAAGCTTCCAAATTCCAGATTGTTGAAGGGATGTAGAGGTGCTGGAACAACCCTGGGAAGGCAGGAAAGCATCTCACCATTGCCACACCTTGCTCTGTGCTTCACCTGGCTGTTAATTTGTATCCTGTATACTATGTTTATTATAAAGGTATTAGGGACCTAGCTAAGATCCCCTATCTCCCCAATGAGTGTATGGAGAAAGGGTAAATAAATGAGACAAGTGGTATCGTTTTAGGGCTCCAGGAGGAACAAAACCCTCTAGCAGATTTTGAGACTCTTGGGGCTGAGACAAAGAGCATCTTTGGGAGGCCCATGTTAATTAGGTTTTCAGACAAAGAGAAGGGATCCTGAGGAAAGCACAAGAAATGAGCAGGACCTTGGGAGACACTTCAAAGACTCCAAGTAGTAAATTATGCCAATTTAGGAGAACCTCTTATCTCCATGATGACATTTATGGTGAATGTGAAACAGCAGGAGTGAATTGCTTGCAGCTGCAGTCTCTATCTACTTAATTGGTGTTGGAGCCAGGTGTACTCAGCTGTGGCCTTATCTTGCCCTTTTGAGGTATCTCTGGCATCATAGGCCACTACAGGCCTCAGCCAGAATCAGTGATTCATAGAGGTTCACTTACTGTGAATGGGCTCCTGTCGCCAGGCAAAGAGCGGAGGCCTAGGACTGATTCACAGATAAACATAGAAAGTCAATTAGTTAATTTTAAATCCTGCTTAGAGCTGCTTTGTAGTGGTCTCCAACATAAAGGTACACATAAAGTGTTGTCTGAAGTGTTAGGGAGCAGTTTTGTGAGATCAAGCCTGACCCAGTAAGTTCTGTGCTAACTTGGACATGGGGAACTAGTCTCAGAATTTAAATAAATTTTAGGATACCTATTTTTTGTCTTCAGAGAATTGGAGAATTGCTTGGTGAAGAAAACTTACAATTTTGGAATTAGAGATGTTGTGAGTCAAGAACAGTTTTCCTTTATGTAATGACACTATTTTAAGGTACTTTTTGCAAGCATCTTTAATAATTTTGGCAAAATGAAATAATTAGTGTTGTATTTTCAAAAGTGAGATACTGTTATAGTTTTTTTTTTAATAATAGACATTACTTACTACGTATAGTTTGAGTTTCAGGAACATGGGTGTTTCTGGCTTAAGGGTCTTATGGGGAAATCTTTAGCTTGGCTGTCAGCAGGGCCATAGTCTTTGAAGATTTGACCAGAGCTGGAGGATCTGCTTCCAAGATTGTTCACATGGCGGCTGGCAAAAGGCCTCAGTCATTCACCACATGGACTTCTTCCGAAGGCTGCCCAGGACGAGGGTTCCCCCAGTGAGGCATGGGAAGGGGGAATTGGCTTCTTGTTTCTCCTCTCCGTACCTGCATGGCCTCCCAGTGTGGGTTTTTTTTTGTGTGTGTGTGTGCTTGTTGTTTTATTTTGTTTTTTTGAGACAGCCTGGCTGTGGAGCCCAGGCTGGTCTTGAACTTCCAGATCTTGCCTCAGCATCCTGAGTTATGGGATTACAGGTGTGAGCTACCAATCTTGGTGAGTGTGGGTACTTTTTTTTTTTTTGAACAATGCTTAATTTACATTTTTTAACTTTTCTTTTTTTTTAACCTGTCTATTCAAATAAATGTCTTGTGGAATCTTATATTTGATTGTCCACATCATTCTATGAAAGGTTTTTTAGTCTGGAGAGGGAACCCCCCCATAAAGTATAACTGAGAGGCTATTGTTTTTTATTTTTTATTTTTTTATGGCCCTAATTTGTACGTTTTTATTAGTACATTTGCAGTACTTAATGTTTACATTCCTCATGAAGAGTTGGTGCGTGGACAGAACACATCTTAATTCTTTTTCTTCTATCCCCTTTTCCTTCCCTCTGCTCCCCTTCCTTCATCATTTATTTATTTATTTATGGGGATCAAACTCATGACCTCGCACTTGGCTGGCAGGTGCTTATGCTGCTGAGCTAAATCTCTGGCCTCTTCATTTTTTTTTTTTTTTGTACAAATGATTGAACTCACAACCTCACAAAGGCATGTGCTTATGCCACTTTTTATCTTTTTTAAAAAAAATTATGTATTTTACTTTATTTTATTGGTATTATATATATATATATATATATATATATAACATTTATCACAGAGAATTTGCACCTGTACATGGTGTGTCTTGCTGTTATTTTTTTTTCCTGTTCCCCTCCCTTGAGTATTGTTTTTTAGACTTTATTGAGATGAGCTCTCACTTTGTAGTCCAGGTTGGCCTCAACTCTTTATCCTCCTGCTTTAGCCTCCAGAATGTTAGGATTACAGATGTGTGCCGCCAAGTCTGGCTCAAGGTTGTTTTTTGAAAATGAGATTACTAGAAACTGCTACTGATACAGGGGAATGAAACTCCAGACCTACTATGTCCACGGGTTCATGTTCTCTAACATCAAAGAATGAATTTTAGGAACAGTGGAGGTTAAGAGTAGAATATATTTATTGAGAGAAAGAAAGCTTCTCTCTGAGAGAGAGAGAGAGAGACAGACAGACAGACAGACAGAAGGGGTCCCGAGCGGGTTGCCAAGGACTCTAGTCTTTTCTAGGAACTTTTATAAAGCAAAATCATGGGGTGAGACAGATTCAAGGTTGGGGAAGACTGGGAACTCACAAAGCAATGGGCATAAGGTGGGACATAACTATAGTTAGCCAGTAAGATTAGTAGTTCAGGTAAAATTGATTAAATTGGGGACAAATGGGAAAACAAGGCATATTGGGAGCAGGCATTCTTAGAGCTGTGACTCTTCCCTAGGGGGATGGGATGGTGACTCCTGGCTTCCTCAGGGTGATAGGGAACTAATTAGAATATCAGTCTTTGGGATGTAGATGCATTTGTTTGATCCTTTGTCTTGAGGCCTGGCCCACAGCAGGAGGTGTCTTTCCCCCCACAGTTCCAAGGTATCTGCACCGACTCCTCTGAAGACCTAGCTCTGTCTCACTGCCTGTAATATTTCTAACCAACTCAGCTGCCTGTAACACTGCTATCAAATGGGACAGCTACTGAGTAGGTAGGGCTTAGTGACTAGCGTGACACATGCTTTACTGCTTATGTGTGTTGGTGACCACTTTAGGGAACTTTAGGTGTTCATACACATCGGAGGAAGACAAGTTTATGTTCATTGTAAATATTTTTGGAAAGCTTTGGAAAAAATTTTATGTCATTATTTCAGTATAACACAGAAAGTCTCTAAATGTAAGCTTCTAAAATGTGTTTTAGATGTATGAGAACAATGCAGTTTGTGTACTAGGTTCTTAAAAAGTTGTTTTTCTTTTATTTAAACTGAATAAAGAAAGGATGTTTTGTTTCACTGTGGTAAGGTCAAGACTGCTTTGATCTTGTTCCCCTCAGCTCCACCCTTCCAGGAGTTATTTCTGCCCTGCAGGGTGAGGTCCAAGGGTCTGACTGGAAACACTGAGATTTTGCCCTCTTGCCCCAGGCTTCATCCCTTCTCTTCTGGGGGATGCACCAAACTGGCCCATTCCTTCGCACTCCACCCCCACACCTCACCCATGCTCTTCCTTCAGCCTTCCTAGTCCAGACGCTTTCCCTCCCAGCCCTGGTAAGCTTGTAGTATTTCCTAAACCCTTCAACTGCTCTTTTTGAGGACTCCTGAGTCATATATATATGCCACTGAGCTAAATCCCCAGCCCACTCCTTTATATTTTAATTATTTGAAAACATCATCATTTCTTCCAAGAAGAGGCTGGCTCCTACTCAGTTTTATAGACCTCACATGCCTATCTTTGGTGCATTGCATATGAATGAGACATAGTAAATAGTTGCGGTTAATTCCCTTCTCAGGTACACATCACGGATTGGATAGCAGATAACATGCAAATGCTAGAGATATTATTTCAGATAATGTTTTACTATAGATGTATTTCAGACAATCTGTTTATCTGCATACACCAAATGTTAGTGTACCTCTTCTCACTGAAAAAGGGACTTTTTCCTTATATATTTGGCAGTTTTAATACTTATTTATTTATTTTGTAGTACTGGGAATTAAACCCAGAACCTTTGCACTGACTATATCTCCAGCCCCTTTTAGTTTTGTTTTATTTTGAGACAGGATTTTAACTAAATCACTAAGTGGCCCAGGCTGGGTTCAAATTTTAATCTTCCTGTCTTAGCTTTCCAGAGTGTTGGGATTACAGACGTGTGCCACCATACCTAGCTAGTTTTAGTATTTAAAGTATATTTGGAAGGAGAAAAGGAAATTACTGCAAATGAATTGACATAAAAGCAAACCCTGAAGAAAATCAGTGGAGAAATCTACAAATGAGGAAGTCATTACATATTCATCAGCCAGGCTTCCAAAGTCTCCCTTCTTCCAACCCACCTACATGAAATAATCTGGATGATTAATTTATACTGGGTGACTGATAATTTATCTTGTCACATTTGTCAAACAGGTCTCTGGATGCAAAATGAACACAACACTGGGGGCTATTTATGTGGGCTGGATCAAGGGAGACTTTGGATAACAGCATTCACCTCTGGGCCTTGCTGAAGTCACATGATGGTCTCTGCCTTCCTGTTTTCTTGTCTGTAAAACCAGGGGACTGGAATACATGAATTTAATGTCCATAAAATGAATGAGGTGTTTTATTACTCTTTTTCTGAGAAAAAAGGAAGAGCGTCTTACCTGGGTTCATTTCACCTCTGAGCCTGGCTAGTTTTCTTCCTGTTCTGTAGAGCCTGAGGTTCCTTTTCCCAGCTTCTCTAGATGTAACATTCATATCCAGAGAATACTTCATCCTTTATCATTCTCTCCACACTTATGCTCATAGGACCTATTATCACAAATATAGTTCCATTATTATTTTCTCATGGTGTTTGCTAGTATTAACCCTTTTTTCCCCATCCCAGTTCACATTTGAGTAGCCGGGATACTTCTTTAAAAAATATAGATTCATAGAATTTTTTTTTCCTTGTGGGTACAGGGAATTGAACCCGGAGCCTTCCACATACTAGGCAAGTGCTTTGCCACTGAGCTACATCATCAGCCCCTTGGAATCTTAAAATAGTGAGGCACTTAGTGATTTAGCCCAACTCTCTCTTTGTACTAATAATAGTTAATATTAATGATTATTTATTTATTTTATTTTTTTTTTGTCTTTTTGAGACAGGATCTCACTATGCAGTTCAGGCTGCCCTTGAGCTCACTTTGTAGCTCAGGCTGGTCTCGAACTCACAAAGATCCTCCGAGTGCTGGGACTACAGGCGTGAGCCACCACCACGCCCAGCAATGATTATTTATTGACTAGTTGCCATTTCCTAGGCACTGTTGCTAGCACTTTGCAAACTTATTTCATATATCAGTGTTACAGTATTCTGGTGCAATAGAGAAGCAAAAAGTACAAAATGAACAGGTTTATTAATTTGAGGACATGGAAAGGAGCTCACAACCCATGGTGGTTGGGCTGTCTCCTTTGACCGGATGCAGAGAGGCTGAGGGTTATATGACCTCTGATCAGAAGTGGTGCATGGGCAGATATTGATGATGTGTGAGGAACCGATTGGAATTCTCTTGTGTACAGACAGGAAGGAGAGTTAGCCTTCCGTCACTGCCATAATTATACAGTAATTTATACTAGGGCAAGAACCTTTCAATCAACAGTGAACTGTAGTATCAGTAAGCAAAAGGGTTAGAGAGCTTAGTGACTCAAAGTCACGTGAGTTATTTTTCTGATTTTTTAAAAACTGTTTAAAGGAACAATGAAGTAATCCTATTTCCATTTCTATCATGCACTTCCTAGTTTTTGCTACTTTGGATTATACTGCTCAACTCATTGAACTTTGCCTTTTAACACTAACAGTTCCTGATACTTTGTAGCTTCACAGTTTGCATCAGTGATGCTGAGTTTGTTCAAACAGTATACAGTTTGTTTGCTAAGATAATGTGCCATTTGATTTGAATTCTAGGAACCTGGGACATTGGTAAAAGCTTTAGTCTTAATGGATACGGAAACCACATATAACTTGGACTTAATTATGCTTTTTCTACTCTAGTACTTAGGTTTTGAATGGTATTATGAAAATGAATACAATCTGTGCAAGTTGTAGGTACATACAGATGTATGTTCTGCAGTATTTGCAGTGCAACAGTTCTTTTATTTTACTTATTTATCCATTTTTTTTTTTTGAGTGGGGTCTCACTATGTAGTTCAGGCTGGCCTTGAACTCACATGTGGTACAGACTGGTCTTGAACGCTCAATGATCCTCCTGCTTCAGTCTCTGGAGTGCTAGGATTACAGGCATGCACCACTACATCCTGGGAAGCACCTTTTTTCCATTTCTGGAAAGAACTTCCAGTATTTCTTTTCCCAAACCTCCAGAATTTTCTGAGTCTCCTTCCTTTTGGGTATATTTCTTTATCAGATGATTGCTAGTGATTAGGGCAGACTAAACTGTTGTAACAGAAAGACCTGAAAATAGTACAATTCAAGCATAATTTGATCGCTAATGCTGTAGTTTTTGTTAGTGTATGGTTTTCTTCTCTGAGTGATTTAGGCTCCCTTGATCCTTGTATTTCATGCCTTGGCTATTCTTTAAGGTTTTGTTTTCAACTGCATCCAGCTAGTCAAAGGTGAAAAGAAGTATATCCACTCTCTAATACTCATAGAATTTCTAAACTTGTAGATTTTTATAGGCTTGGTAGAAATTCATTTTATAGACACATTTATTTTCAAGGCAGATTGACAAGTATAGTCAGGCCAGGAAGCCAGGAAGATGAGACTATGTGGGCTTTAAAGAGAGGTCTCCTTCACAGTATTCTTGCATCTTACTATACTAAGAAAATAACATATAATGTCAATTCTGAACATCCACCAATTAGGGAGTAAATGAAAAGTGAAGTAGAGAAAAACACTGAAGAGGCCAGGAGATTTAGCTTAGCGGCACAGGCGCTTGCCTGGCAAGTGCAAGGCCCTGAATTCGATCCCCAGTACCAATAACAAGTGAAAAAAAAAAAAAAAAAACCACTGAAAATTTTCTCCCAGGAAGCATAACTTAAAGGAAAAGAGAAAGTGAGTCAGTAGCTGGCGGGGACTACAGAATGAAAGGATGAGTGAGAGGGCTGGGGTGCACTCAGTGGTCAGTGTGCTTGCCTAGCTGAAAATTTCAGGGTCCTGCATGTGATCTTCAAACCTCCATACTCCCATACAAATGAGCATGAAGAAATTTCATAAAGTATCTGTTATGGATTAAAAACTGGTGGTCAACTTAACACCAGCTGATTTAATTCAGCATGGTGCTGAGCATAGATGTTCCACCTGAGGAAAGTTGCCAGCATAAATAGAGATGTGAAGCTATCACGTTAGTGTGTTAAGGTGTTAGTGCATTGAGCTGTTGTAGGTTCTCCTACATGTTGCTGTTTGAGCCGTTGGTTCTCCTGGAGAAGCTCTCGTCCTCACATTGAGCATTGCTTCCTGGCTCCGGAGGGGAAGATGTATGCCGCTTGGTCTCCAGGATGAACTTGTCACGCTGGCTTCCTGGCATGTACCTGACTGTGCTTGTCTTTGGAGGAGCTTGGGGCCTCTGTATCGCTGAGGATGGCTGTGGTGCTTTTCAGGGTAGCCCTGGTCTTTGTTGTGAGTGTGACTTCTTGGCTCCAGCATAGAACCCTCAACCTATCAGTACAGCTCCTTCACCCTGCTGGCATAGACTTTCTGGCTTCCACTGCTGACCTTTGGGCCTTCCCAGCAGGGATCCTTAAAAGAAACTGGCGTGAGACCTTCTTGTGGGCTCTAGACCTCCAGTTGGACTCATGGGAGGCATTGTTATGAGCTCTGGGTCTTCATCTGGACTCATGTGGGACATTGCTGTGGAATTCAGGCCCTTGGCTAAATATTCTTTGTCTTTAGTGATGTGGATAGATTTGCTGCATTTTCTTGTGTAACCCTGGGTGACCATCATAAAAGTAATATCATAAACTCCATGTCCTGATTCTTACTGTTCTCTGCACAATCCTGACTACAACAGTATCTGAAGGAATGGGGATTCCAGAGTATTTGGAAAGAGTATTTACATTGGTTAGCTCTGCCTCTAAGATGGGGATTGACAAAGTTAGTTGATCCAAACATAAGGAATATGTGGAGGGTGCAAAATAAACACAATTGAAGTCCGTTTCACTGTGGCAGATCAAGGCATTGAGCTCTCTCCTGAGGCTCTAGGAGAAAATCTTTTCCTTGCCTCTTCTACTTCTGGTGGTTTTTGGCCTTCCCTTAGCTTGTGGCCTTACCACTGTTATCACTGCCTGTGTGTCACAGTGCCTTTTTTCTTTTGTCTGGCTGAAAACTTCTCTACCTCCTTTCCCTTCTTATCTGAATGTAATGTTATTGCATTAAGAGCTCACTCTTTTTGGTGGTATAGGTGGTACTAGTGATTGAACTCAGGGCCTTTGAACTGAGCTACACTCTTAGTCCTTTTAAATTAATTAATTAGCTGATTAATTAATTTGGAATATTGGAGATTGAACTGAGGGCCTTTGCACTGAGGCATATTCCCAGACCTTTTTATTTTTATTTTATTTTATTTTTTAAATTTGAGAGAGGGTCTCACTGCATAGTGCAAACTTAGCTTAAACTTGCTATCCTCCTGCCTCAGCTTTCTACTGTGCTAGGATTACAGGTCCTCCTCTGCTTTGGGCTCATTAAATACGTAGTTATAGATAATCTTTCCATCTCAAGGTCCTTAGTGTAATCATGTTTACAGGCTCCCCCCCCACCCATAGAAGATAATGCTCATAGATTTTAGTGGTTAAGATATGGGTACTTTTTGGTTCCATTATTTAATTTACTATAGTGTTCAAAGAAGCTTTGAACAGAAAGCAAGGGCTGCATCCTTTGGGGCTTTATACTCCAAGGTAGAATTTTAGACTTCATTTTAGGATAATAGAATTGCTTGTATACAGGTGAGTGAAGTGATATGATTTCAAGTGATATGTTTTTCAATTTTTAAAATTTTACTTCTCCGTGTAGAAAAATTAAATTAAAATCTTAAAGTAATTTTTCCTTAATATGAGATTATTACTTAAATACTAATAAGACTTTTGTTGGGTAGAGCTTAGCTTAGCCACAGTCATTATACTTTATAATATGTTTACCTGCCAAGAACTTATTTTGGGCGACATGAAAATAAACACTACCAAAGGCTGCTCTGGGTACTAAAGGTAGCTGAAATTATGGGAGGTGAGAGAAAAAGCCTGGAAGCAGGATTTAACTCTTATTTTAGTTTTGTAACTGAAAAGTTATTATATGGACAAGTTTGGGTTAAAAATGGAATAAAGTGATAAAGATAAATTTTTGAGGTAGTGTTAGGTTACTGAATTTGCTGGTAAAACAATCTTGAGAGAGGAAAGAAGAATCGAGTAAAATCTTATATTTATTTTACTTGAACAACTGGGTAGTTTACTGAGAAAAGGAGATTTGGGAGAGAAACAGGCTTGATGGAAGACAGAAATTATTCTGTTTTGGTTGTGTTAGGTTTGAGGTACTTATGAAACATTTTGAAGATGTCATACAATTGAGTGGTTGGAGTTTAGAGATTTCAGTAGGGATTTTAGGAATTCCTTGCATGTAGGTTGTATTTGATGCTCGATGGAGTTTCTCATAGAGAATGTATGTATAGTAAAGGGGACCTTTGGAACAGCTATTATATAGAGAAGAAGAAGAAATTGCCAGTGGGCAGAGAGGAGTCTAGGAGAGCATGATGTCTCTGAAGCGAAGAGTTCAAAATGTTCTGGGGCCAGGGACATAGCTTAGTGCCACAGCACCTGCCTGGCAAGTGTGAGGTCCTGAGTTTAGTTCCTGGTACCATAGCAAACAAACACACAACAACAACAACAAAATGTTCTAAAAAGGAGATGGTTGTAGTGTTATTTACAGAGCTCACTTTTGGTGAAATGAGGTCATTTGTGATTTTGACAATCTGATGTGTAGGTTAAATCGAGAGGCTGGGGAAAAAGCTGGTTGAATTGAGTTGTAGAGGTGGAGACAGTGTTGATAGATACATTCTCTGAAGTTGTTTTGTTATAAAGGAAAGCAGAGAAGTGGAAATAGTTTTTGAGAGGAGATATTGGTCAAGGGAGGATTTGGTAGAACCAGGGAATAATAGAATAAGTTTCTAGGCTGACAGTGACTAAGAAGAGACGAAAAGCAGGAAGGAATGATTGATAATTGTAGAAGTAAAATTTCTGAAGATCCAGAAACAGAGCAGAGCCTCATGGTGGGGAATTGGTCTTCATTGAGAACAGAGGCTTTAATTCTTAGTAGAAAAGAAGGACTGTAGTGAGAAAGGTAAGGGAATGAGAGGGCATGATTTGGATGGTGGGAAAATGAAGCTCATAATGTGATTGCTTCTACTTTTCTAGTGAAGTAGGATAGTGCTGGTGTTGGGGGTGGGGCATGGAATGAGTTAGGGAAGAGAGATCTGAAATATTTAAAATGTCCTAAGACTACTGCTCAGCAGTAGTTGCGCATTAGAGATTTGCAGCCATAGCTGAGGTTGAGGCCAGTTTTAATTGAGTGTTCTTTCCCAGGTAGTTTATTCAGCCATTTAGGTGAGAGTGTGGAAAAGGCTGATAGTTGAGTTTAACTAGATTGGGGATTTTTCTAGATAAAAAAAACAGGAAGAGAGGAGGAGGGAGTTAAGACTGTTTGCAAAGGAGAGGTTACAATGATAGACTTTTACCCTAAATGCCACAGAAGGAGAAGTGGCTGAGAGGGAAATGAATAGTAGGCAAAAGGTTTGGAGAACCAGTTAATGCCAAGATTTTGGAATGGAAACAGGAGTAGAGTAGATGAGCTGGGAGAAGAGAAAGTGATGTTCACAGTGGATTGCTTGAGTCTGAAGCCTCAAGAGCTGGTCAAAAAGCCATGATGCCAAAATCACAAGTTACAGTAATGGGAGTGAATGACTGAAGTGTGATTAAAGAACAGGTATGGAGGACAGGTGGTTGAGAAATTGGAGCATTCAGATAGATACAGAAGATTGCAAGAGTGAAGACAGAGAGTGTAGTATTAAGAAGGGATAATAGGTGGTAAAGTCTGTGGCATGAAGTTCAAAAATGGTTAAGGTTTTTGAGAGGATAGAGGCAAAATTGAGAGGTGAACTCAAGAGAAAATCCACATGCAAGTTGGGATATAAACAGAGTTGTTACTAAAAGTATTTTACAATTCAAATGAAATGGGAACACAGAAGCAGGGTCCTGGAAGTGTTTTGTAAAGCTAGGCATTATAACTCTTTAATCAGTTGACAGAAGATCAGAGGAAAGGGACTAGTTGTCAGTTGGCTCATATATGTTTTGATGTTTTAGCAGCAAGTACCGATGAAACTCCCAACCTACTATATGTCCAGTATGAGTTCATGTTCTCTAAAATCAAAGAATGAATTTTAGGAACAATTGAGGTTAAGAGTAGAATATATTTATTGAGAGAAAGAAAGCTTCTGTCTGAGAGGGAGACAGAAGGGGTCCTGAGCAGTTGCCAAAGACTGTCTTCTTTTCTTTTCTTTTCTTTTCTTTTCTTTTCTTTTCTTTTCTTTTCTTTTCTTTTCTTTTCTTTTCTTTTCTTTTCTTTTCTTTTCTTTTCTTTTCTTTCTTGTTCCGAGGATCAAACTCTCAACTTCCCGCTTGCCAGGTAGGAGCTTATGCCACTGAGCTAAATCCCCAGCCCCAAGGCTGTCTTTTCCAGAAACTTTTCTAGAGTAAAATCATAGGGTTAGGTGGGTCCAAGGTGGGGAAAAATGGGAACTCGAAAGGTAGGTATAAGGTGGGACAGAACTGTGGTCAACCAATAAGATTAATTGCTCAGGTAAAATTGATTAAATTAGGAACAAATGGGGGAGTGAGCAGGCATGCTTAACAGCAGTGACTCTTCCTGTAGAGGGTGGGATGCAGACTCCTGACTTCTGCAGGGTGATAGAGGGCTATTTGGAATGTGGATCCTTAAGATGTGGTTGTATTTGTTTTGCCTTTTGTCTTGAGATCTGGCCCACAGCAGGAGTTTGTCTCTTCCAAGGCTGCAAGGTCTATGAACTTCTGCTCTGACTCCTTTGAGGGCCTAGCCCTGCCTGCCTGCCTGCCTGCCTGCCTGCCTGCCTGTAATATTTCTAACTAACTCAGCTGCCTGTAAGACAGCTAGCTATCTTGACATACTACATGAAATTAGATTCAAATGTGAGAATAGCAATCTATTGATGAGATGCTAGAAAATTGTTACTAGGGTTCAGCTTTCAAAATCCATTTGAATCTCAACTTTTCCATGGTTTCAGGGTTCTAGCCTGGTGAAAAGAAATTGAGAGAAGAGAGTGTAATCACATTTTCTAGGGAGAGATTTTGAGTTTCAAAGGCAGAATATGAGGGAGGAAGCACTGGGAAGGTGAAAGATGGCACAGATTGACTTTTGAGATCAAGAGGATTGTGGAGCATGAGGGGCTAATTAGTGTTGATGATGTCTTAGGAGGAGGATATGTGAGGACTGGCTAGCAACTTCTGTTGACATACTGGGCAAAGGTTAGTAAAAGCTTTCTCAAAGTTATCTGTAGCCTCAGGTCTTTTCCTGAAGAACAGTGGCCAGTTAGAGTGTTAAGGCCCTTTGGGGACTGCTGTGGCCATTAGCACAAGGTGCTCTGAGGTGCTCTGAGGGCCTCTTCTCAGCCAAGAAAGTAGTATAACCCTTGTAGAGAAGTCTTCTGTGTGACAGAAGTTAAGGACTGCTGCTTCTGAGGCAGCCAGCTTATCAGTCCTCCCTCCAACTTTATTGCAGCTCTGTGCTTTCTCCTCAGTTGCCACTGTCATGGAAGTTTGTGTCTTGATATTTATGATTAATCTTCCTGGTTTTCCTACTTCCAGATTTAGTGTCCTTTTACTCTTGTCTCCTAACCCTTCAGAAAATGAGGCACCAAGAATGGGGGAATGGTCTGTTACTTCCAAATGTGGTTTTGCCCAGAATTATTTGGAATGTTGTGAAGATTAATGCAACACATAAATTGACTAACACAGTTCTTGTAATATTGCATCCCTAAAGACCTTTATTGGCAGTTATTTGCCTACTGGGCAAATTCACAATTCTTTGAATTAATTCTCCTATGGATGACAAGAAATCTCCAGCAATTTACCTCACCTTGCGTATTCATTGTCTCCTACCTTATGACTGTTCTGACCACCTTGAGCTTTAGTCCACATTGCCACACCCCATGTTCTTGAAAATGCTGTATTCGCTCATCCTTTGCTCATAGTCACTTTTAGCCCACAGAATCATCAACAGTAAATATTGCTTTCTCTATAAACTTGCCCTGAAACCTACCCTGTTCTCCCATTAGGGGTAATTATTGTCTTAATCCCTGTCTAAATCTTATTAGTATCCCTTATGTTTGTTTTAGAATCTTCTTAGGCAAAAACTATTATTTATTCACAGATTTAGCGTAGTAGATGCTTCATAAATATTTGCTGAGTTGATGAAAACATGGTTCTCATATTTGAGTTTATATGCTGCTTTTTTAGTGAAATTTAAATTATGTTTTTTATGGCCTTTTTAAAAACCTTTCTTTTGTAGCAGTGGAGGAAATTTTTTTTCTTAAAGATGAATGCAGAAAGTTAATTGGCTAAATTAATCAGTCTAGAAAGTTGATTTAATCCTATGTTCCATTCCTTTTACTGAGTGACTTTGCTTGAGTGATTTTGCTCATTGTTGCCATTGCTTTGTCCTTGTTTTGTAGTCAGTGTTTTTTAGTGCTTGGTCAAAGTGCTATACTCAGATAAATAAAAACACCAAACAAATGTAATTTTCTGGTATGTTTAAGTGAGCATTTTCCAGTGCTCACTTACAACTGTAGGACAGGTATTGTGAGGGTCGAGACGCCTGCCGCCGTGTAGGAAGAAGTCAACAGATGCCTTCTCATGCAATAGGCAAGGGGTTTTATTGTCCAAGCATGCGTGGGGCTCACTGAACACGCAGGAACAGAGAGCCACGAGGTGTGCCGGAGCATGGCTTTTAAACTGTGGAACAAAGGAAGGCAGGACTTTGGCAAGCGCGGTTACAGAAGCAGAAGGCATTGGTTAGTTTAAATGGCTTTCTACATTCATTGGAGGGGGCGACTGTAGGGTGGTCTAGAGTTGGGCAGTGGAGGGTGCTCCCTAATATGGGCAGCAGATGCTCAGGGAAGGTACATTCCATAAATTCCTTAAGCATGGGAGGGGGCTGTTTCTACCTCG
>PVLA01013776.1:0-34719 GCA_004027455.1 Hydrochoerus hydrochaeris | reverse complement strand
ATACATAAACCTGAAGATCAATGGATCAGATTAGAAGATGCAAGCACAACTACAAAGACACTCAGCCACCTGATATTTGACAAAGGGGCTAAATATGTCCACTGGAAGAAGGAGAGCCTCTTTAATAAATTGTGTTGGAAAAATTGGCTCTCTACATGCCGAAGACTGAAACTAGATCCAAGCTTATCACCATGCACAAAACTAATATCTAAGTGGATCAAAGACCTAAATATTAAAACAGAAACACTAAATCTACTGGAAGACAAGATAGGTAGAAGTCTTGGGAGACATAGGGGTAGGCAGAGAATTCATGAACAAAATGCAAACTGCACAGGAAATACTTCAAAGAATCAACAACTGGGATCTCATATTATTGAAAAGTTTCTGCACTTCAAAAGAAATCACCAACAGAGTGAAAAGAAAACCCACAGAATGGGAAAGAATTTTAACCAGCAACCCCTCAGACAAAGGACTTATATCTAGAACATATAAAGATTTGAAAAACATCAAGCCCCCCAATTTCAAAGACCCTCTCCAAAAATGGACATCTGAGATAAACACACAGTTCTCAGAGAAAGATATACAAATGGCAAATAAATACATGAAGAAATGTTCACCATCACTGGTCATTCAAGAAATGCAAATTAAAACAACATTGAGATTTCACCTCACTCCGGAAAAAATAACTGCCATCAAGAAATCAACTGATAATAAATGTTGGCAAGGCTGCGTGTAAAAAGGAACACTTCTCCACTGTTGGTGGGAATGTACACTGGTGCAACCACTATGGAAATCCATATGGAGAATTCTCAGAAGACTAGGATTGGAAGCCATATTCAATCCAGCTATTCCCCTCCTGGGTATTTTCCCAGAAGAACTGACAAGTTCATACCACAAGTGATATATGTGCACCCATGTTCATAGCAGCACAATTTGTAATAGCTAAATCTTGGAAACAACCAAGATGTCCATCAACTGTAGAGTGGATGAAAAAGATGTGGTATTTTTATACAATGGAATAGTACTGTTATAAAAAGGATGATCTTGAGGCCTTCATAGGTAAATGGAGATAACTTGAGACTATCTTCATTAGTGAAATAAATAAAAATCATATTTATAAATATCACATTGTGTCTCTGGTGTAAAAAGTAATAAGAACTATAAGAGTAATAAAACCCAAAATGTGTAATTGCTATTGTAAAAAAGAGAGGAAAAGAAAGTGCTCTAAGTGATATAACTGCATGTATGTTTGAGTGTGTAAAATGGATGAACATATTGCTGAATCTTTGTTGTACCTTTGAGCAGAACTGTTTGCAGTCTCACTGTTTGAATGTCTACTGTGTATCCTTTAATTTTGTAACTTAAGCAACTATATCAAAGATGACAATATGTAATTTATCAACTAGTGATTTCTTAGTGATTTTTTCCTCTTCTTTTTCTTTTAGAATTCTGTATTGTTGCTACCCTTTTTACTGTTTTGCTGTTTTTCTCTTTAAATGAAATTTTTAAAACATGCAATTGCTATTGTAACAAAGAGAGGAAATTGGAAGTGCTATAAAAGATATAACTGCAGGTATATTTAAGTGTGTAGGATTGATAAACATATTTCTAAGTTGTTGTTGGATTGTTGAACAGATCTGTTTGCAGCCTCACTGCTTGAATGTCCACTTTGTGTGCTTTAATTTTGTAACTTGAACAACTATTTCTAAAATGACAATATGTAATATATCAACTAGTGTTTTTTTAATGTTTATCTTTTTTTGAAATTCTGTAATATCTCTACCCTTTTTCTGTTTTTTTTTTCCTCTTTAAGTAAAAAAAAAGAAAAAAGTAACAAGGAATCAGGAAGTAACAATTCAACAGCTCCAAGATGATGCAAAGAAAACCAACATAAGATTGATCAGGATAAATGAAAAAGAGGGTGACAACACAAATGATACTGAGTCTATTTACAGAAGTAATAGCTGAAAATTTTGCAAACGTGAGAATGGAAATTAACATACAGATCAGGCAAGCATATAGAACTCCAAATAAACATAACCAAAATAAAACTACATCCAGATATATAATAATCAACATCCCAGAAAACCAACATAAGAACAGACTATTAAAAGCTGTTAGAGAGAAAAGACAGATCATTTATTGAAAGAAATCCTATCAGAATCACAGCTGACCTCACAACACAAACAATGAAGTCAAGAAGAGCATGGAGTGAAGTATTTCAGATCCTAAAGGAAAATGACTTCAAAGCCAGCCTGATGTACCCTGCAAAACTGTCCTTCAAAACAGATGGAGAAATAAGATACTTCTGTGACAAACAACAGCTGAAAAACTTCATGACCACCAAACCAACTATGCAAAGAACAATGAAAGACATTCTAGATAGACATAGGAAAAAAGCCACTAAGCAAGACAGACAACTAAATAGAATGGAAAGGTAAAAATACAACAGCAGAAAGACAACATGTCAACAATAAAATGATATGTAACAGTTATAACCATTAATGCAAACAGCCTCAATTCACCAGTTAAAAGAAGCAGACTGGCAGAATGGATCAAGAAACAACATCCAGCCATATGTTGTCTACAAGAAACCCATCTAACCCCAAAGGGAATTCATAGACTGAAAGTCCAAGGATGGAAAACAATATTTTATGCAACAGGAACTCAAAGAAAAGTGGGAATAGCTATTCTGTTTTCAGACAATGTGACCTTAAAACCAGAATGATCCAAAGAGATAAAGAAGGTCACTACATATTAGTGAGGGGACAACTTCAAGAAGAAGAGATAACAGTCTTAAATATCAATGTACCAAATTCCAGAGCACCCAGCTATACAAAACAAATATTAACAGAAAAGAAAAATCAAATAAGCAATAACACAATTATAACAGGAGACCTTAACATGCCGTTGACACAAAGGGACAGATCAAGTAGACAGAAAATCAGCAAAGAAATAAGAGAAGTGAATCACATCTGTGAACAAATGGACTTAGTAGACATACACAGAGTGTTCCATCCAACAACAGCAGAATATACATTCTTCTCAGTAACACATGGAACATTCTCTAAAATAGACCATATCCTAGCCCACAGAAAATATTTAAGTAAATGCAAAAGAGTTGAAATTATTCTATGTATGTTATCAGATCATAGCACCATGAAACTAGAAATTAATGACAAAAGAAACTGCAAAAAACCCCACAAACACATGGAAATTGAATAATACACTCTTGAGAAATCAGTGGGTCACAGAGGAAATTAAGAAGAAATTAAACAATATCTACAAGGAAATGAAAATACAAATACAACTTATCAAAACCTGTGATATGCAATGAAAGTAGTCCTCAGAGGAAAAGTTAGTGTGGTGAACTTCCACATCAGGAAAACAAAACAAACACAAATAAACAACCTGACACTACACCTCAAACATCTAGAAAAAGAAGAGCAAGTCAAGCCCAAAGCTGAAAGAAGGGAGGAAATTATGAAGGTCAGAGTGTAAATCAGTGCAACAGAGACTAAGAAAACAATACAAAGAATCAATGAATCAAAGAGTTGGTTCTTTGAAGGAATAAATAAAATTGATAAGCCCCTAGCCAACCTAATTTATAAAAGGAAAGAAAAGACTCAAATTCATGCAATAAAGAATTAAAAGGATGAAATCACTACAGACTCTGTGGATATACAAAAGATCATCAATATCTATTTTGAAAACCTCTACACTCTTAGGTTTCATAACATAGAAGAAATGGACAGATTTCTAGAAACATGTGAATTACCAAAACTGGGTCAAGAAGATGTAAAACTGATGAATAACCCAATTTCAATTAATGAAACTGAAAATTTAATTAAAACATAACCAACAAAGAAAAGCCAAGGTCCAGATGGATTCACTGTGGAATTTTACAGGAAATACAAAGAAGACTTAATGCTGACCCTCCTCCAACTCTTCAGTGAAATTGAAAGGGAATCAATCCTCCCTAACTCATTCCTGGAAGCAAACATTACTCTAATACTAAAACCTGAGAAAGACCCAACCACAAAAAGAGAACTACAGGCCAACCTCCCTAATGAACATATATGCAAAACTTCTCAGTAAAATTTTGGCAATCAGAATGCAGCAAATCATCAAGAAGATTATACACCATGGCCAAGTGGGATTCATCCCAGGAATGCAGGGATGGTTCAACATACGTAAATCAATAAATGTAATCCACCATATCAATAGAGCCAAAAATACAAACCACATGATCATTTATACAGATGCAGAAAAAGGTTTTGATAAGGTCCAACACTTATTAATGATAAGAACCTTACAGAAAATTGGAATAGATGATCTTTACCTGAATATGATGAAAGCCATCTATGACAAACAGCCAGAATCATGTTAAATGGCCAAAAATTCAAAACCTTTACCATAAAATCATGAACAAGACTAGGATGTCCATTATCACCACTCCTATTCAGTATAGTGCTGGAAATACTAGCCAGAACTATAAGATAAGAGAAAGAAACAAAAGGAGTAAGGATAGGAAAAGAAGAAGTTAAATTATCATTATTTGCAGATGACATGATACTCTACATAGAAGACCCCCAAAACTCCATTGAAAGACTCCTAGGTATAATAAAGAAATTCAGTAATGTATCTGGATACAAAGTCAACATTGAAAAATCAATAGCATTTCTATACACTAACAACAAAATCATTGAGAGAGGAATAAGAGAAGCCACACACTTCACAATAGCATCCAAAAAAATGAAATACTTAGGAATTAATCTCTAACAAAAGAAGTAAAAGATCTATTCAGGGAAAATTAAATACCCTGAAAAAGAGATGGAAAAAGACCTCAGAAAGTGGAAAGACAACCCTTGTTCATGGATAGGAAGAACAAATATTGTGAAAATGACCATTCTCCCAAAACTGTTACACAGATTCAATGCAATCCTAATCAAAATACCACTAGCATATCTCACAGATCTAGAGAAATCACTTCTAAGATTCATCTGGAACCAGAAGAGACCTAGAATAGCAAAGGCAATTCTAAGCAACAAAGGCAAGGCAGGAGGCATCACAATCCCTGACTTGAAGGTATACTACAAAACTACTGTAATAAAATAGCTTAGTACTGGAATAAAAACAGACCTCAAGATCAATGGAATAGATTAGAAGATATAACTACAAATACAAACACACTAAGCCACCTTATCTTTGACAAAGGGGCCAAACACATCCACTGGAAGAAAGATAGTCTCTTCAATTAATGGTGCTGGAAAAATTGGTTCTCCATATGCCGAAAACTAAAACTAGACCCATGCCTATCACCATATACTAAACCAAAGTCTAAATGGATCAAAGATCTAAATATTAAAACAAAAACACTAAATCTGTTGGAAGACAAAGTAGGTAAAAATCTTGAAGACATAGGGGTAGGTAGAGAATTCATGAACAAGAATCAAACCTCACGGGAAATGCTTCCCAGAATCAATAACTGGGATCATGGCTTATTAAAGAGTTTTTGCATGTCAGAAGAAATCTCCAGCATAGTGAAAAGAAAACCCATAAATAGGGAAAAAAAAATTAGTGAACAGTCCCTCAGACAAAGGATTTCTGTCTAGAACATATAAAGAATTTTTAAAATATCAGATCCACAAAATTCAAAGACCCATTCCAAAAATGAATACACAGTTCTCAGATGAAGAAATACAAATGGCAAATAAATACATGAAAAAATGTTCAGTGTCATTGGTCATTAGAGAAACACAAATGAAAATAACACTAAGATTCCATCTCACTCCAGAAAGAATGGCCAGGATCAAGAAATCTACCAACCACAAATGCTGGAGAGGCTGCGAGGGAAAAGGAACTCTTCTGCACTGTTGGTGGGAGTGTAGACTGGTGCAACCACTGTGGAGGTCAGTCTGGAGGTGCCTCCAAAAGCTGGGATTGGAAGTCCCATTTGACCTAGCTATTCCACTTCTGGGCATATTCCCAGAAGAACTGAAAACATCATACCACAGTGATATATGTGTACCCATGTTTATAGCAGCACAATTTGTAATAGCCAGATTTTGTAAACAATCTTAATGCCCATCAACTGAGGAATGGTTAAAAAAGATGTGGTGTTTTTATACAATGGAGTGCTACTCTGCTATAAAGAATGATCACACTGAGATATTTATATGTAAATGGATACAACTTGAGACCATACTTGTAAGTCAATTAAATCAAACTCACATGTGTAAATACCATATAGTCTCCCGTAAGATACAAACAACTCAATAAATACAGTAAAAGGATAAGAATCTGCTTAAAGGGGAAAAATAATATATATAATATATCAGGGAAAATGAGGAAAAAGAAAAAGGAAGGGAAAATAAAAAATATCTAAAGTTATATAAATACACTTAGGATAGCTAAGATGATTGTGCTATACAAATTCTGTAAGGTCTTGGAACAAAATAGTTAACATTCATAGGATTGGAAATATTGTTCATATCATTGTATTGTGATCTGAGGAACTCTTGAAGATCATTATGTAAAATAACAACCCTAGTTATCCTCCTACCACCTTGTTTTGAAGGCCTACATTGTCAGTGTTTTGGACTCTTTTCTTTAGTTATTTATTTGTCTTTTTTGTTTCGTGTTTTTCTAGGAATTTGTTTTGTTTTGTTTTGTTTTTCCCTCTAGTACAGAAAGGATAGGTATACATGTAAAGACTCACATATGCATAGAACTTCTCCTAAACAGTTATGAGAATCAATTATATAATGCATGATGAAATGAATATGTAGTTTGAAGAAAAAGAGACACTAAGCTACCCAGTGCTGATTCCATAGCATCATGCTGCGGCATCCAGCCATACTATTAATCTGTGTTCAGAGTGATTTGAGTCTGTTTTGTACTGTTTAATTTCAACATACATGAAGGTATGGACAGCTATTTTGAAGAGAATGAAAGACATTATGGCAGCCATTGTTGACTTTCCTATTGTCTGGTTTTGAAGACCTAAAATGCCTTCATCATTCTGTTCTGATCAGTTTAATACTATTTTGTTTTGTATTAATTCATTGTGTGTGAAGATATGGACAACTAATTAGAAGAAAACAAGAGACAATATGATAGACTGTGAAGACCTCCTATTGTCTTGCTTTGAAATGTGTGTCCCTTACATTGCTTCCTTCTGATCTGTTTTGTTCTGTTTAATTTTACCTTCTTTAAAATAAAATTTAAAATAAGAATTTTATTAATTTTAAAACAAAATTAATTTTCAAAATTCTGTCATAGTAACAAATCAATTTAGCAGAATATTATATGTGAAAAAATAGACACTTATATGGTGCTGATTCCCCACAATGAACATAATCATTGTGATTGTGTACTTCAACCTTGTACTGATAAAAATTAAAATAAAAATAAAACAAAATCCCTCAAAGCATTCATTTCACTAAAAGTGGACTTGTTAAAAAATTAATCAAAGTAATCAAAAGCAGAAAAAATGAATTGTCTAAGGAAAAAATATAAAAGGTAGACAGACAAGAAATAGAAATGTAAAGACATTAAAACCACATGGACAATGAATCATAATGATGAAAGTCAGAGCCAGTCCCTCATGTCTGGTCATGGGAGCAGTCCTCATCATCAGTTACAGTGCACTAATCTTGCCTTTCAGCTATCACTTCTCCAAACACAAAATTTTTTTGTTGTCTATACCACAAAAAATTCTCAATTTTGTCAAATATCCAGTGTTGAATTTCCAATCATTGTCTAGTTATTTACTTAGAACAATTCACCTTCTTGAATCATGGTTCACATTGTGATAAGCTACGGCTCCAAGATTCTTTTTTTAATCTGTACTTTCCTCTTTGCCTTCCTCATGTTATTTCATTTTCAATCTATTTATTTATATCTTATAAAATATATCACAGTCAGGATTTTTCTAATGACATCTCTATGGTGTCACACAGCAACTTATTTCTGTATCAGTGCTTATATCTACAATTCTCTTAATGAGTTAGATTTGATACTTTTTTTTTTTTTGCAAAACTGTTTTATTTGTGGTATTACATATTTTCGTTAGGAGATGACAGAGATCTTTGTGCTAAGTTCCTCTGCTCATTTGTGGCTAGTTAATTGGCAATTTAACAATTTATTCTGCCATTCTCTGCACATTCGCTGAGTCACTTCTATGAGAACTTTTCCCCATAAAATATTAGGTACTGTAAATGAGTAGCTTATAAAAGGATGAAATGAATATCGATTATTTCCCTTTATTATTTTTTTCACATAATGTCACTTTCTAAAATTGACCAGTGGTATTTTACTTTTGAAACATTATGAATTCAAGTATTTAAAAATATCTGGTCTGCTGCTGTCATATTCATTATTCCCTGTTTGACCAGGGAAAGCCTATTCGTCATTATTTCTGAAAGCTTTTGACAACTTCCTTGCTAGTTGAAACTGTATTCATATGTGAAATAAACCAGACTCACATGTAAACATTGAATCATCTCTCTAGTGTGAGAAGCTGGAAGAATAAAATAAGATTCAAAATATACACCTGATATTGCTATACTAATAATTTCTCTTAGTTCATTGAAAATAAAAATCTGTGATAATATTGTTTGGACAATTAAATGCCTCTATCTTATATTCTGAAAATTAATTTAATTATAAAAATATGCAATATATTAACCATTGTTACTCTCCTAGTATCTTGTTTTGAAATTTTGTCTTATGCTGTTCCTTTAAAATAAAAATTACAAAAAAAAAAAAAAAAGATGCTCTGAGCATATCCTGAATAGTTCATGCCCTAGAACTGAAGTCAGCTATGGCTGGTCAATGTTTCACAGGCAAACTTCAAAACATTTGTATGTGCATGAAATATAGAAGAAGTTCGTAGTGATATTCCAATTATGAATCACAGCTAAATTACATAGTTTCATTCTTAATTACATAGCCACATTGTCTACTCACTTCCATATGCAGATTTGGGAAATGCAGGAATGCTTATATGTTTGTGTGTATTAAAATGATTCAAACTGATTATTTCCAATTCAAATTTGAAATGAAAACAATTTTACTTAACCTAAGTGATTGAAAATTTAATACTTTCAGAAAATTTTTACAATGCCTTATATCATCTTGCCAGGTGTTTTAAAAAGGTTGATTTCTTTGCTCATTATAAGCTTCATAACAATTTTACTTGAGTTTTCTTGATCATTAGGTTTTTCTTCATTTGTTCTTAAGCCACTTGTATATTGAAAGTACTAAGTCAGAGAATATCAGACAACTTTTCAGCTTTATCTGATAAGACTCAGCTATACCTTTGATCAGCTTTTCAAGTGAATTAGCAACCACTTTGCTTTTTATATCCATCTCTGATTCCATCAAAAATTGAGAAAATTCTTATTTTCTCCAATGATATCATTTACCACAGGCAGATAAAAGGCTGTATCCATACATTTCACTTATGGTTTTGAACTAGTTGCAAAATGCTTCTTAAGTATTGTTCTATCAAATATATTCATCTTAAGCCTTACCTGTCTTTTCTGAAAACACAATAAGAAGCCACTGGGGTTGGGGAGTGACATAGAATGTTATTGCGTTATTAAGCACAGGCAGATACTCTGCCTCTGATTCTTGTTTCGTTTTTTTCAAGTTTCTTTATAATCATAGAATCTCCAACTTTCATCAATCACAATCAAGCTTTGTAGTAAATACTGTAAGCTCTGAACAGCCCTCTTTAAAAAAAAAGTTTCTTGTAGCTATAGGAAACCACCCATTTTTTACATTTAGATAAAACTGGGATTTGAAAAGCAAAAGAAAAATGTTTGTGGGCTCATTTGTACTATGCATCTAACCTTGGCCTTTACATTGAAGATGTTAAAAAAGTCAATCACAAAACATAGTTCAAGGTTTTAGTACACAAAGACATTTCTGCAGATTCATCTCTACTAGGTAAATAGAAATACTTACAAGGCAGGTGCTTATGCCGCTGAGCCAAATCCCCAGCCCCTGGTAAATAGAAATACTTAATGTGAAGGTTCAGAATTTCCTTATATTTTCATATAGTCCTGCTGCAGGGACCTGAGAGTTCTAGGTCAAGATTTCAAATCACAAATAGGAAAAAGCAGGCTGGTGGTGAGCAGGGGACAAACAGCAAGAGGACATATTGCTGTGAGTTCACAGCCCTCTTCCATATCCTTTTCTTTTTCTTAATGTTTCCATGCTTTTCTAGAAAATATCAGTCCTGTAATCAAAAGAAGTCATGGGCTGTCAGAAAAGGATTCCCATTTGGGTGTCTCCAACATTTTTACCCTTCTCTTAATTATTTTTAATCTATTATCATGCTAGGAACAGAATGGCTAGGAACAGAAATGAATAAAAAAAGATAGCATGCAATTGTTAATATTTCAGAGAAAGTGCCAGAGACATGGACTTTAGCCACTCTGAAGGCAATGAAGTGACCTCTCCATTTCACCTATACCTGCTACCTACTTTCATAATCTCTAGCATGGACATTTCACGTTGTATGTGAAATTCAGTATTTTCTGCAAATTTGCTGATTTTTTATACAAACAAAATTCTGAACAGACATAGTAACCAGCCTTCCACACATAAAACAATGCAAGAGAGTAGAAGGTGAAATCCCAAAGAGTCATGTTAGGCCAACAGACTAATCTCTGTTAATGTTTTATATCACTTAAATCAGTACTTCTATGAAGACCAATTCAAAACAACTTCATACTCATTAGTAAATAAAAATATATTATTACCATTACCTCTAAAATAACTTTAAAATATAATATTAGCTACAAAAAACTAAGAATAAAAATTCTGTTCTGAAATAATATGAATTTCAAATCTGTTTGCCACCTTAGAATGGGTAGGTGAGCAATCTGTTCACTCAGAAATATCTGTGATTTCTTAACTTATAAATCTTTGCTCAGATTGTATAAACAACTCCCCACAGACACATTATGAAACATGAGGGAAGCCTCCTACTTGAAATTTAGTACTTGTAAACAATGTACTATCCAGAAGGTTGCCATCTGCAATTAAACATAATTTTAAAAGCCCAGAGGAAATAAAAAGCTAAGTGTGACATTCTTTGGATTATGTCTATAGTTTATTAAATTGCAGGAAATAAACATTCTCATTTTCCATTCATTTTATATCATTCTCCTTTTTAAAGCTTCAACACTAGTATGCTAGGGGTACTGGTTATACTAAATTTCATTGTGAAAGACAGTTACCTTATGGTGGCTTGGTTTGATCTCATCAAGATCTGGTAATACGCTTTTCTAAAATAAGTCTAGGATATTCTTTAGCCTTGTTCTTGGGCCAGAGTATCTCTAAACTTTAAGTGCAGATTTTCCAGGGTTTTATATGAATGCTCCAGGCAGTCAGATCTCTCTACTATGTATGTATCTTAGTGATTTTTCTCTTGTTGTTAAGACAAAATACCCAATGCCCAAAGTGAAGCAAGGGAAGGTTTATTTCTTACAGTTCTTGGAGGTTTCAGTCCATACTCAGCTAGCTCCAAGGCAGGATGGCATGGAGGGACAGCCATTAATGACCACTATAAATGACAAGTGCCAACAGATCAAAAAAGGGAAAACACACACCTTCTTCCCACCCTTGTACTGTGTGTTGGCTCTACTCCTGGGTGGATGCAGCACTCACATCACCAATCCCAGCGCTACACAGCAAACCAACACAAACACTAGATTCAGCAGCATCCATGATTTCATGAGGCTTCACAGGACCATCCAAATACAGACTATAACAACCTGATAGTAATTACAAAGCTTATGGGGTTTTTTTTCCATTTCTTGGCTGAAGGGCATTTGGGTTGTTTATAAGATTTAGCTATTATAAATTGTGCTGCTATAAACATGTGCACATGTGTTACTGTGGTGTAATGTTTTTAATTCTTCTGAGAAAATACTCATAAGGGAAATAGCTAGGTCAAATGGAACCTCTAATCCTGGTTTTTTTGAGGAATTTCAACACTGATTTCCACAGTAGTTGTACCAGTCTATACTCCCACTAACAGTGGAAAAGGGTTCCTTTTTTCCCACAATCCTACAGCTTTTGTTATTGGTTGATTTCTTGCTGATAGTCATTCTTTCTAGGGTGATATGGAATCTCAATGTTGCTTTAATTTGCATTTCTCAGATGACCAATGACGTTGAACATTTTTTCCTATATCTGCTGGTCATTTGTATTTCTTCATCTGAGAAGTGTGTATTCATCTCAGATCCCCATTTCTGGATTGAGACTTTGAATTTAATGGGTCCGATTTTTTAAATTCTTCGTATGTTCTAAGATAAATCCTTTGTCTCAGGGACATTTGGCTAAATTATTTTCCCATTTTGTGAGTCTTTTCACTCTGTTGGTGATTTCTTTTGATGTGGAAAAACTTTTTAATAAGATGAGACCCTAACTGTTGATTCTTTGAAGTAATTCCATGCAATTTGGGTTTATTTCATGAATTCTTTGCCTACCCCAAAGGAAGACTCAGTTTTAAGACATGTTTTTTTTCTACTTGATCCATAAATGCAATGCCTACCCCATCAAAATCTTGGAAATTTTTTTTATAAATGTCAACAAACTGACTTAAAAGTTAATATAGAGAACCAGATAGACCCAGAACAGACAACACTGAAAATGCTGAAAACAACCAAGTTGGAAGACTGACACTAAATGCATTCAGTACCTACCACAAAGGTCAATAACCCAGCAAATATGGTACTGACTAAGAATAGATACAGAGAACTGGGGCAGTACAAACACCCTAGAAATAGGCCCAGTCAGATAATGTAAACTTTTCTTTAACAAAGGAGTAAAGCCAACTCAGTAGAGAAAGAACAGTCACTTTAATAAATAGGGCTGAAACATCTGGACATTCACAGGCATGGAAGAAAAATCTAAACAAAAGCCTAACATGCTATACAAAAAACTAAAAATGGGTCTTAGATCTAAAGAAAAAGGGTAAAACTATAAAACTTTTAAGAAAAAGTGTAAAAGAAAAGGTAACCTTGAAATTTGGAAATGAGATGTTAGACACTGAAACTATTATTCACGAAAGAAAAAATTGGCAAGTTAGACTTCACTTGAAGGGAAAATAGTCTTGCTTTGTGGTACAAACTTTTCTTTTTTTGCCTGTTTCTCTTTCTTTGGTGTTGTTTCATTTTTTCTGGCACTGGAAATCAACCTTGGGCTTCACACATGCTGGGTAAGCGCTTAACAGATGAGCTACATCCGCAGCCAATCCTTTCTTTCATTTTTGAGACAGGCTTTTGCTAACTTGGCCAGTCTGGTCTCTAACTTGATGTCATACCCTGGAAGTCTTCTGAAACAGCTGGAATTACAGGTGTGTGCCATCAAACCCAGATTGAAAGAAACCTTTGAGAGAATTAAAAGACAAAGCACAGAATATATTTGACAACATAAAACTTGTTTTAAAATGACAATGGACTTGTATTCTAAATGGTAAATAGAGCCCTTAAATCTCAACAATCAGAAAACAAAATTTTTAAATGGACAAAATAAATGAATAGATACTTCTCCTTCCAAAATATATAAATACATGTTCAAATATGTTCTTCATCACATGGTCAGGGAATTGTAAAATAAGTGATAGTGAAATATTCCCACACATGTATTAGAATGACTAAACTCCAAATACTGACAGTAGTAAATGTTGATGAAGCTGCAAAGCAAGAGAACCCCTAATTCATTAATGATGCATACACAAATGATGCCACCACTATGGAGATGGCCCAGTGACTCTTACAAAGCTAGAGTCTCATCATATGTTTCAGCAACCCTATGCCTATGTGTTTCCACATTAATTTCAAAACCCATATCCATGAAAAAACCTACACATAAAAGTGGCAAGAAATGACAATGTTTTTCATCATTTTAAAGACTAAAACTACTGGCCCATCCATGATGCAGAACAGTAGTCAACAATAAAAATAAATGAGCTATCAGACCATGGAAATATATGAAGAAACATTGAGTTACATGCTTCTAAGTGAAGTAAAGCAGTTGAACATGCTATGAACTGTATGTTTGCAGTAACATGGCATTTTGGAACAGAAAAAAATATGGAGACATTGAAATCAGGAGTCACTTCTGGGAATTCAGAAGGAGGTCTGGATTATAAAATGAATAGGATGCTTACAGGGTAATAAAATATTCATGCATGATATTGTAATGGTACATATAAGACATTTTATGTTTGGCAAAATCTATAGAATTTTACAGAACCAAAAGGAGTTCTTAATGTTTGGAACTTTAGAAAAGAACTTAGGATGTACAAGGATCTCAGGAACACACACACCATAATGACTAAAAAGTCTAACTATACTAGAAACATATGCAGTAGACTCTTGAAAGAGATTAGCAGAAAATATCCTGACATAAGTAACTGTGAAAGTGGGTGGAGTCTGTCTGCTAACGGTCAAAAGACCTATCCATAAGCACTATACTTTAGCTGACAAATTGTTTCCTAGAAGATTGGAAAGTTAGCAATTCTGATTCTGCTATAAATATACTCTAGAATAAAATCATTAACTAGATGAATTGCAAAAGGTAGGAACTAGGTTTTTCGCTGATGAATTAGGAGTTTAGAGACAAGCACACAAACTCATATTTATCTTAAGATTGAGACAGTTATCTTTGGAAACATTTATAGATATCCTTATGTACCAAGTATAAATAGACCTAACTTTTTTATTCTATCAATTAACTGAGCCTAAAGAATTCACACCTGTTGCACTCGGGGTTGTAAGGAGAACAATTAGAATCAGGACATGGAGTTTATAATATTATTTTATGATGGTCACCCTGAGTTAACACAAGAAAGCGCAGGAAATCTATCCACAACACTGAAGACATGGAATATTTAGCCAAGGGCTTGAATCCCATGGCAGTGTCCCACATGAGTCCAGATGAAGACCCAGAGGTCTAGAGCCCACAAGAAGGACTTGTAGGTTGAGGGTTCTATGCTGGAGCCGAGAAGTCACACTCAAAACAAAGACCAGGGCTGTCCTGAAAAGCACCACAGTCACCCTCAGCGACATGGAGGCCCCGAGCTCCTCCAGCGATAAGCACAGTGGAGTACATGCCAGGAAGGTAGCGTGACGAGTTTGTCCTGGAGATTAAGCGGCACACGTCTTACCCCCTGGAGCCAGGAAGTGATGTTTGATGTAAGGACCAGAGCTTCTCCAGGAGAACCAACAGCTCAGCAGCAACGCATAGGAGAATCCACATGCCTCAATACCTCTCTTCTTCTCCACATCTCTATGCTGGCAACTTTCCTCGGGTGGAACATCTGACCTTTGAACCTTCCCAGCACAGATCCTTAAAAGAGACTGGCGTGAGTCCTTCCTGTGGGCTCTAGACCTTCAGTTGGACTTGTGGGAGACATTGTTATGAGCTCTGGGTCTTCATCTGGACTCATGTGGAACATTGCTGTGGGATTCAGGTCCTTGGCTAAATCTTTAGTGTTGTGGACAGATTTCCTGCACTTTCTTGTGTTAACTCAGGGTGACCATCATAAAATAATATTATAAACTCCATGTCCTGATTTTAATTGTTCTCTTCACAACCCCTGACCACAACCCCTGGAAAGCAGAGGCCCCATGCCTTATCCCCGTTTGACCAGAGGTTTGCATTTTTGTGATGTTGAGCATTGGCCTGAGGTGGATGCTTACCATTTTCTCAGGGCCTTTCTGAGCTATAGATCCTTTCCTGGGCACGAATGGAATTATAGATACTTTCATATATATAGTTCCTTTTGAATGTCCTGATTTCTAAATATCTGATTACCAAAGCGGGGAGGGAATGCTGTTGTTTTAAATCCTCTATAAACAGATTTGGGCAATGAAGGCTAAGACAGTGGCTCTGTCTAAACCCAAGTGACCAGAAGTGACAATCAGCCATCGAACAGAGAAACTCCATATTTAGAGAATCAAGTCATTACTGTCCACCTTAGCTACAGCAAATCACACCAGGAAAGGCACAACTGCCCACCAAAAGAATGGCCGTGGATAGCCAATACCACACTAAAGACTGAAATCAACAACATTAATGGTAAACTGTCAGCACTACCTTCCTAGAAGCTGCAAGCCGTCAAATGGATTCACAGGTTCCTGTAGATCCCTTCCACCTGGACAATCCATTTCTAGGTAGAAAGGGGATTCTTGTGCTTCTTACTATACCAACTTCCCTCATGACATCCCAGATAATATTTTGTTAATAATAGATTTTTGAAAGAAACAACAGACATTAAATAAATGGTTTAACCCAATTCACAGGCTATACAGAATGATTAAGAGAAGAGCTTTTTAATAAGGTACAGTTAGAACCTAAGACAGCTACCTCTTTTCCCTCCTGATAACTTTTTTTTTGCATTTTGAGTTGGTGTTCACATCATGTTTCACTGCCCAGTCACTGTCCCATAATAGTTTAAATCAGAAATTAAGATCATCTAATTTGGCTAGGTGTAATGCACTTCTCTTTTTACTAAAAAACTGTAAGAGAAAGCAAATCTGAGGCAACAGACACAAGAGACCTATGTTACAAACTGAAGCAAGCATAAAGAGAACCACTTTTGCCATGCCCTTGAGCAGGTAAGATAATCCATCATCTTGGTGAATGTCAGGCTCTCACTCCCCATCACCCTCAGATGGTGAACATGAGTCAGAATGATTAATCTTGAAGACTAAATATCATATCCTCATTGAATAGCAAATTTATACTCCTACCCAGATGGGGAGATAATGAGCATTCACCTTTACTACAGAGACGAATGTATTACTATCTGTTCATTGCAGTACAAGGGGAAACCTAGAATCTACTACTGTGTTAAAGAAACATAGCTAACCAACATATCTCTGTGTCCAGAAAGAAAGTGTTACTTGGGTAGCTCAAATTTGTATTTGCACCCTGGTTTAAAAACATGATCTCCCTCATCCTATTTGGAAATGAGAACCATACTCAAGGGAAAAAAAAAAGAACAGTGCTTTTTGAATTGCAAGTCATCTCCTAATACAGTGACTTTTCATAAATTTTAAAGAAACAATAGAGTATAAGTAAAAAAGAAGAAAATAATCAGATATCAAATATATAAGAATACTGCTTCTTAAAACTTCCCTGAAAGTATTTTAGATAACTGTTTTCTGAATTACAATTTTTAAAATTTCTTGTTTATTAAGTTCATTGATACATTTTTGATATATGTAATGACTTCATTCATTACAGGGAAATTGTACCTCTCTATATATGTACAGGTCTTTTTTGCCATTCCCCTTCCCTCCTTTCCATCCCTCTTCCTGTCCATATTTACAAAACCTTTGTTTTCATTTTTTATTCTTTTTTCATCATTTTCCCTTCAAGGGAAATGATGGAGGGAAAAATGAATCACAATTTAAAACTGTTGTTATTGAGAGTTACAATCCAAACATTTGAAAATTGGTTTCCAAAAGGACCAAATTTTAAGATTGTATTCAGTTTGACACCTTTACCAGGCAAATGTGAAAATATAAGTAAGTCAATTTTAATTAGTTAATGATAGAAATGATTTTAACAATCACACACATATACACAGTTGCACATGTGGAATCTGAAAGGATTTTGTAAAATATTTAGCATTATAGTGCATATAAAAGCCTCATTTATCTGAGAAAGGTTTCTGTTTTTGTTTTTTGTTTTTAAAAATATTAATAACAATGTATGGGTTTTTTCCTGTAGGTCTGCCCCTAGGTGTATGCACAGTCAGTGCAGAAAACACTGTCATTAAGCAAATGTGACAAGTAAACCACCTAGTCAGAATAAATCTCCTTGATGTGAATATATTAAATGGGCAGTTTACATGATTTTGTCTCCTGTGAATGCAAAATGCTTGATTTTAATTGTCAAGGAAGAACCATCTATCTTAGAAATCTGCATAGAGTAATATTAGGCAGTGCAGTTATTAATTTGAGACTTGAGATGATGAAAGATTTATTCAAAACACATGCACCACTTTAGAATAAATGCATGGTATTTCTCATACACAGGTACATTGTCATGCAAAAGACACATTACAGGTTTTACAACGAGGCTTTCTTACACGGGAGCTACTTGTTCACAGCACTAAACTGAATGACTAGGAGAATAATTTAATTCTGTACAGGTTTAGTATGCTTTATTATTCCGTGCTCTTTTTAGTTCAGATTGACATATCTGCCTCTGGCTTCATGCTCTACTACGTTAACACGGAGATTTCTTAAACATTGCTTATCACAGGGTTACACACTGCTGGCTGTTTTTAACCTAACTACATGTGTATTCAGCCTCCTTCAAGATGTCCTGTGTCTAGGTGAAGATCAATTAGTAATCTTATGCTTACTGTTGACATTTATGGTGCATTTGACCGAAGGAGTCTCCCTCTTTGGCTTCCTGAAGTAAAAGAAAAAAGAAAAAAGATATTAGACACAAATCCAGGAATCCCATTACTCTTTTTGCTCAGCGAAATTTTCAATACACACAGACAAATAACAAGAACTGGATCAGTCCAAACTCAATAATTTATGAAACTACACAATTCACATAACTTTTAGTATTATTTATTCAAGCACTGAGAGCATTCTGAGAGATGTCTGACATCATCATGGATAGCTGGAAAGGATTGAGTCAGGCATGGTAAAACAGGGGAATGCAAATAACAACTTCTCACTCTATGCATCCACACAGACACATGCTATGCACAGATGATCAAGGCAAGTCCTGCTGTGCCCAGGAGGCAGGGCAATATAAATGTGCATGCTATGTGGGATCTCCACTCAAAAACCTATGTTCCATGTACGGACTCCACATGACAGGTGTATTCATTACATGCTACAAACAGGAACTAATAAAAATAAAATCTGGAAAAAATAATACATGTTCTAACACTGATAAATGCATAATTATGTAATAAGCTAGGTTGCAAATGATACACAAATAAAGCAGATCTGCTAGTTATATGTTGAATTCTTCCACATCACAAATTTTGTATCTTCCAGAAATCCCAGTCAGAAAGCAGAACTATATTAGCATATGAAAATATTTTAACTTACTCTTTTTGAATAAGACTCTCAGTGACAGATTAGATTAATTATTTTCCCATTAAATTGCCTGTTGGGAAGTTCATTGAAGGAAGACACACATAGCGGTTCAACAGTCTACATATTACTCCAGAGTAGAATTACCAGTCTCCAATGCTACATTAGCAGGGACCTTGGTCACAACTTTTGAACTATAGTTTCCCAGGGCGGCAGGGGGAGGGGGGCAGAACTTCCAGCAAATTAGTACTGTTTAAGCTTCCAGAATATTCAAACATGTATTTAAAAAAGAAGTGTTACTCTTTCACCTTCTTTAGTTACCGGCTAATAGACTTAAATGTAAAGAAGGAAATATTGAGTAAGAAAATAGTAATTCTCACCTAAACTGAGATAGAAAGAGATGCCCTAAAAAGTCCCTACTGCAAATATGTCCAGTAAATGTATGTAATTTCATAATTTAATATTTAATGCTTCTTCTTAAAGTTATGAGCACTAAACAGATAATTCTCTGAAATGTAATCTTTATTTTTAAGGGAAATATGGAAGAATAAAAATAGCCAAATGTTTATTTTTCACAATATTATATTACAATATATACTCACATCTTTGTAGTGATGTTCACATAAAAATCTCTACTATGAAGTTAGTGACACAGATGCATAGTGAATCCAATTATGTATAGAACTGATATTTGATAAAGCTAAAAAGTGACTGTGTGTATTTACTATAATATATTTGCATCATTAATTTATGTTTTCCTTATTAAGAAGAAATAAACCATGAAACACTCCCAGGCAGGTACTTTGGAGGTTTTCCTAAAAATACATCATCATGAGAAATGGCAGCTTTCTGCCTGTTCCTGCTCCTCACAACCCCTCCAGTGAGACACGACGTGGGAGTGAAGACAGTGATATTGATGCTCTGACTCTGTATAGGCCTAGGCTACACTGTGTGTTTGTATTTTAATTTAAACCAAATAGATTAAAAAGTACAACAAACAAATGAATTATTTTAATAACAGAAAATGCTTATATAATGAGTATAAAGAAAAAATTATTTTGTAGGATGTAAAACGTGTGTGCTTTAAGTAAGTTCTTTTATAAAAGTTTAAAAGTTCTCAAAATTTGTTTTATCAAGTAGAAAAGTTATGCTAAACTGAATTTAACTTATTATTGAACAAATGCAGACACTTTTATAAATTTAATGTAACTTAAGTACCAAGGTTTACCAAGTGTCCAGTATTGAACAGTTGCATCCTGACCCTAAACAATCACTCACCCTCACTCACTCACTGTCTAAAGCAACTTCCAGTCTTGCAAACTCCAGTCATGCTAAATGCCCTCGATACCTGTATGGTTTTTACCTTTGACATCATGTTTAACTTCTTAATATTTTGATTTGTGTAGAAACCATAAATACGATTGTTCCAATTGCCTGCTCTGTGCAGTGCAGTAACATGCTGTACAGGCTAATAACCAAACAGCAATCATCTCCACTGTATTCCTCAGTGTGTCATAGGTCACACCACCTGCACTGTGTAGGTGCGATCTGTGACATTTGCCTAATGATGAAATTGACTAATGATGCATCTCTTAGAAAGTATCCCTGCTATTAAGCAACACACAACTCTGTGTGTGCTGTGTAAGTGTGTGGAAAAGAGAGATTGACGTAGAAGATTTCAGCTATAATTCTAACTTCAAAAAAATTACCTTTATCCCACATATTGCCATGAATTTGAATTATTCTGAAGGTACTTTTTGAGACATTATGACATTTTCTTCATAACACAACCCACCCCTTACTTTTTCTCCAAACTTCCAACACATCCTAACCTAGGGACTCCTGGTCTTTCAAATGCATATCCTTGACTGTTCCTTGCATCTTTTTTTAATGTATTGTCACCAGATCCAACACCACCATATTGCAGAGCTATTCTCAATACTAAAGTACGCTAAAATCTGGGTCCTTCTGATATAAGGGAAATAAACTCCCAAGCTGCCAGATGTCTGGTATGAGTTTGTGTTCTCTAAAATCAAAGAATGAATTTTAGGAACAATGAAGGTTAAGAGCAAAAGACATTTATTGAGAGGGAGAGAGAGAGAGAGAGAGAGAGAGAGAGAGAGAGAGAGAGAGAGAGAGAGAGAAAGAGAGAGACAGAAGAGGCTCTGAGTGCGTTACAAATGCCTTGTCTTTTCTAGGAACTTTTCTAAAGCAAAACTGTGAGATGAGACAGGTCTAAAATGGGAATGCACAAGGTGGGCTTAAGGTGGAACAGAATTATTGTCAACCAGTAAGATTAATTGTTCAGGTAACTGATTAAATTAGGAACAAATGGGGAAGTGAGTCATGTAGCAAGCAGCAAGTGGGGATGCTTAAAGGACAGTGACTCTTCCTATAGGGTTTGGGATGGTGACTCCTAGATTCCTCAGGGTGATATAATACAATTATATAATTTAGAATAATCATTATATAATTTAGCATATCAATCCTTAGGATATGGGTGCATTTGCTTGATCTTTTGTCTTGAGGTCTGGTCCACAGCGGGAGGTGTCTTTTCCCCACAGTTGCAAGGTCTCTGGTGCTCTGCAATGGCTCCTTCAAGGACCTAACTCTATTTGACTGACTACAATATTTCTATCTAACTCAGTTGCCTGTAACACTTCCTAAACTCTCCATAGAGGAAATGACCTATAAAACGATTGCCCTAATTGACAGTCAGTGTTACTGCATTATTCATAGTGACAGAATCTAAGAGATTCTCAAGGTTGAGTTCAATGCTAGACCTGCAATTCACTCATAATAAGACAACACATAGGAAAAAGTTTCATCTGGCTGTACTGCATTCTAAGTATAAATTGCTCTTTAAAATTCTCAGATTCTAATTGTTTAGTGAGCTCTTCCCATCCCTGTTTCCACCACACCCACACAAGTAGAAAGTCCATTTGTCTTTTCATGCTACACATAAGTTCCTCTTTGAAAATCTGAACTAAAATTACTGACCATTATAGGTTGAATTGTGCCCCTTAAATTTACATGTAACCCTCAGACCCTCAGGGCGTGGCCTTCTTTGGAGATAGTGTTGAGGTAATCAAGTAAAAAGAAGGTAATTCGAGTATATTTTTCTGCAATATGACTGATGTCCTTGAAGAAAGGGGACATTAGAGATAGAAAGATATCTTCATGTGAACATTAAGACAGAGGTCAGATGGATGCTTCTCAAGGCAAGAAAAGTCAGATGGCCATGGAATCAGCAATAGTGGGGCTACAGGCATGCAACAAATTTTCTGTTAAAGCTTTCAGAAGAAATCAAACTTGATGACACCTTGACCTTGGACCTCTGGCTACTTGAACTTGTGATAACACATCTCTGTTGATTAAACCACCTAGAATGGATACTTTTTTATGAAAGCTACAGCAAAGTAATACACCACTCTTACTCCTTAGTTCTTGAAAAGAACAACAAAAAAATAAAATATTTTATGGAGTGAGAGATAAAGTATAAAGAAGAATAAATTACTTCAATGAGATATAGAAAAGCCTCTTTTTTTCTTTTTTTTAATTTTTTAAAGGGATAAAACAGAAAAAGAAGAGAAATGTTACAGAATTTCAAAAAAAAATAAACAGTAAGACATTACTAGTTGATAAATTATTTATTGCTCTTTTAGAAATAGTTGTTCAAGTTACAAAATTAAAGTACACAAAATGGACACTTGAGCAGTGAGACTGCAAACAGATCTGTTCAACAATCAAACAAGAACTAAGAAATATGGGTAACAATCCTGCACACATAAATATACATGCAGTTATATCTTTTATAGCACTTCCTATTTTATCTTTTTTACAATAGCAATTATACATTTTTTATTTAAAGAGAAAAAAACAGGAAAAATGTAGAAATATTACAGAATTTCAAGAAAAGAAGATAAACAGTAACAAATATATTACATATTGTTCTTTTAGAAATAGTTATTCAAGTTACAGAATTAAAGCACACAAAGGGGACACTAAAGCAGTGAGAGTGGAAACAGATCTGTTCAACAATCCAACAAGAACCTAGAAATATGGTCATGAATCCCACACATCCTAACATACATGCAGCTATATCTTTTATAGTACTTCCTATTTCCTCTTTTTTTACAATAGCAATTATACATCATTAAATTTTTATTAAAGAGAAGAAAAAACAAAACAGAAAAAAGGTATCAACAATATAGAATTCTAAAAGAAAGAAAGTAAAAGGAGAATGAGAGAAACCCCACTAAGAAATCAGTAATTTGTAAATTATGTAGTGTCATCCTGGATGTAGTTGTTCAAGTTACAAAGTTAAAGGGTACATATTACTGTTACACCGGTAACCTTCTGTGAAGTTCTGTACCAAATTCATTGCACATGTCTCAGTTGGCTTTGTTCTGTCTTGTTCTGTTGTATTTCTACTATCTTCAAAAAAAGGTCATTCTCAATTGCTATCAATCAGAAAAAAGAATCCTTCACTCCATTATAGGGAGTAGATTTTTAATTAGAAATAATATTGCTATTTTTTCCTTTCCCTCATCAATTAATTCTTTTTTTTCATTTTTTTATTTAAAGAGAAAAAAAGGAAAAAGTAGAAATATTACAGAATTTCAAGAAAAGAAGATAAATAGTAAGAAATCACTAGTTGATATATTACATATTGTTCTTTTAGAAATAGTTATGCAAGTTACAGAATTAAAGCACACAAAGTGGACACTCAAGCAGTGAAAGTGCAAACAGATCTGTTCAAGAATCCAACAAGAACCTAGAAATATGGTCATCAATCCCACACATCTAAACATACATGCAGCTATATCTTTTTTAGCGCTTCCTATTTCCTCTTTTTTTACAATAGCAATTATACATTTTTAAAATTTTATCTAAAGAGAAAAGAAAAAAACAAAACAGAAAAAAGGGTAGCAACAATACAGAATTCTAAAAGAAAGAAAGAAAAGGGAGAATGAGAAAAAGCCCCACTAAGAAATCAGTAATTTATAAATTAAATCCTGTCATCCTGGATGTAGTTGTTCAAGTTACAAAGTTAAAGCGTACATAGTAAATATTCAAACAGTCAGACTACAAACAGTTCTGCTCAAAGATCCAACAAAGATTCAGCAATATGGTCATCTGTTTTACACACTCAAACATACATGCAGTTATATCCCTTAGAGCACTTTCTTTTCCTCTCTTTTTTACAATAGCAATTACACATTTTGGTTTTATTACTCTTGTAGTTCTTATTTACTTTTTACACTAGAGACACAATATGATATTTATAAATATAGTTCTTATTTATTTCACTAATGAGGATAGTCTCAAGTTGTCTCCATTTGCCTGTGAAGGCCTCAAGGTCATCCTTTTTTATAGCTCAGTAATATTCCACTGTATAAAAATGCCACATCTTTTTCATCCACTCTGCAGTTGATGGGCATCTTGGTTGTTTCCAGGATTTAGCTATCACAAGTTGTGCAGCTATGAACCTGGGTGCACATATATCACTGTGATATGACCTTTCCAATTCTTTGGGGAAAATACCCAGGAGGGGGATAGCTGGATTGAATGGGGCTTCCAATCCTAGTCTTCTGAGAATTCACCATATGGATTTCCATGTACTGGCTCCACTTTGCCATGTTATGTTCCAGTTGTTTCTTTCTGCTTTTCCTCTTATTTAATTGCTTATCCTACCTGGTGGTTTCTTTCTGTTGTTGTTTTGGGGATTGTGGTCATTCTTATCTCTGTCTAGTATGTCTTTCAGTACTCTTTCTAGGGTTGGTTTGGTGGACATGAAGTACTTCAGTTGTTCTTTGTCATGGAAGTATCTTGTTTCTCCATTCAATTTTGACAGTTTTGCTGGGTACCTCAGTCTGGGTTGAAGGTTGTTTTCTTTCAGGGCTTGAAATATCTCACTCCAAGCTCTTCTTGACTTGAGGGTTTGTGCTGAAAAGTCTGCCGTGATTCTAATGGGCTCTGCTTGATAGATGAGTTGTGTCTTTTCTCTGGAAGCTTTTAGTATTCTGTTTTTATGCTGTATGTCTGAGATCTTAATTATTATGTATCTGGGTGTGGATTTATGTTGGTTGTGACTGTTTGGTGTTCTATATGCCTCACTTATCTGCATATCAGATTCTTTCCCCATGTTTGGGAAATTTTCTGCTATTATTTCTGTAAATACTTTATGTATGTCATTTGCCTGGACTCCTGTATCTTCACTAATGCCCATTATTCTTATATTGTTGCTCTTGGCATCATTTTGAAACTTCTGGATTGTCATTTCATGCTGCTTTGTTATTTTTAAAAGTTCTATCCTTTCCTGATAACTAACTGTGATTCTGTCCTCAAGGTCTGAAATCCCTATCCTCAGCTTCCTTTAGGCAGTTTTGCATGCTTTCAATAGAATTTTTTGTTTCTTGGATGTCTCTTTGAGTTTGTTTCATGAATTTTGCTTGTTTTCTATATTATTCATTCAAAGTTTCAATCAGTTTCCCATGCTCATGTACTTTTTTCTCTAGTTCTTCTTTAGCTGCATTCAACAACTCCTTTACTAAAGTTGTTATCTCTATCTTTACATGGGAGAGTACTTCTAGTTTGATTTCCTCTATAGCCTGATGCAGTTTTTTTTTATTTCACTTGCTATCTTTTCAGAGATTCCTGGTGTGTTACTTTTGGGGTCCTCTATTTCAATGTCTCCTATACTTGCTTCTGGTGAAATATATGTTTGAGATTGCATTTTGCTTTTTCATTTTGTTATTTTCACTCTGCCTGGTATTTTCTATCTGTAGGAGGGGATCACACGCACTCTTTTCAGATACACCACAGTCTTACAGTTAGTTGGAGGGGGTTTTACTACTAACCCTATTTATCCCCTGTACACCTCTATTTTAGGGGTAGTCCAAAGTTCGCCACCTGGGAGCAAATTCCAAATTTTCTCACACTAACTGGATCCCGCTGAGATCTTCTGATGTTCCAGGTGGGAGGGTGGGCCCATCTGTAGCAGTCCAGGGAAGTTTTCAGTCTTGATTGGGCCCTCGGTGGAGCTTCCAGGGAGCCTACCCCTGAGGCGGGCTTGTGCTGAGTTCCTGGTGGCAGGCAGGCCCTCGGTGGAGCTTCCAGAGTGCCCACCTCTGAAGCGGGCTTGCGCTGAGTTCCCAATGGCAGGGCGGGCCCTTGGTGGAGCTTGAAATAGTTTTGTCAAGAGAAAAATAACTCTCACCCCCTCCAAAACAGATATTCTGTATTATTTGGAGACTCCAACCTCTTGCCGCATCAGCCAGCCTGCTCCTTAGTTTCTGCTTTGGACTCTGTTCTTTTTTCTTTCAAGCCTCCCTTTTTAGAACATTCCATCTTAATATGCTATATTCCAGAGAGAAAGCATACAACTGAAGATTTTATAGATTTGGGGAGGAGGATGGGAGGAAAAGAAAAATACATTTAAAAAAGGAAAATGTAGCTGATGTCAGCCTCAAGAATTATAAAATAAAACCCACTTTTACTTGTCATGAATTGAAGCAAGAAGCACAAAAACAGTTTGTGGGTGCCATCTTATGTTGAGATCTTTGCCTCTTGCAATCAAAAGATGGTATACCACAATGTTCCCAGACTCTAACACTTATGTTTTCCCAGTAACAAATGTCAATCTATACCTTCCATAAAAGAGATAATGAATGTATAGCCAAAATACAGCATGATTCCCATTGATAGCTAAATATTCACCTCTTGAATATTTAAAAGGGTATGAATTTAATCATGTGAAGGCATAAAGTTCTTTATACTAGTAACTTCATTATTGTACCATCTGGAAACATGCTTTTCTTTTCCTTCTTTTTATATGCAAACACCAGTTCAATAGCTGCATTCAGCCTCAATGTTAATTTTAGGTGTTATCTCTATTTAAAAGTAGCAATATTTACTCAAGAAATGCCACAAATGAGATTTGATTGGCTCTCATGAGATGTGAACTGAGTTAAAAACAATTTAAATTGATTTTCAAATGGAAAGCCATTTTAGTTGACAAGAGATTTTGACAATTACATATGTTTATTCCTAAAGACAATAGATATTATTATTCAGTTCTTATGTGCCAGCTATTGGATTTTGCATGTATTTTCTCATTTAATCCTCACAAAACTCTAAAAGTAGTGTTGCTCCACTTATTTCAGATGTGACAACTATATTTTAAACATGTTAATAAGCTAATGAGTTTTATATTTGGAATTTTAAAATAACACTCAAGTAATGACATTCTTTCATACAAATCCAAATATCTACCTATAGACATTGAAGTTGAAGAAAGACAACAGGTATGACTTGTAGGTATCTGCACGTATTTATTGAAAACCTAGTTAATATGCTTGGAATTTCTCTTAACTTGCTTACAGGATATCTCCTACTGTTCTTCATGAGAGAAAAATGAGTATTTTCCATGAATTCACTGTACTGTTTAGTTTTTTCCATTGCTGGACAAAATACCTGACACTGCAGTTTAAAGCAGGAGAGATTTATTTTTGTTCATAATTTCAAAGAGTTCAGTCCAAAGGAGAAATACCACAGCAGAAAGGTACATCAGAGCAAAGCTGCTTACTGCGGCGAGGAAATACCACAGGATGGAGGACCAGGCATAGTTCCCACAGTCTCGCCCAATGACCCAAAAAGTGTGCTCACTAATCTCCTGGGTGCTTTTGAGCTAATCAAGTGGACAATCAAGATTAACCATTACATTCACCTAACGAGCAGGCACCACATCAAAAGGGATGTGGCAGCCAATGATGAATAATTTATACGATCACCTGAAAAAGAATATTTCTTTTCCTTAAAACCTGAGGATAAATTTAGTTTTTATTTTGTTTCTTCATTTAATAACATACAAGTAAATGGGAACTATTTTCAAAAAGCAAATATCTCCATGGCATTTTAAAGATTTACTGCAAAGAGCTATAGCAATAAAAATGTACAGTTCTGTTACAATCCAGGAAAAATTATATTCATGACATAATGAAGAATCCGTACATTAAAAATAGAGTAAAATAATAATATTCCTTTACATTTTATAAAATTTTCTGTTTATTATATATTTGATAACTATTCTGTGAAGTAATTAAAATTGTATTTCTCCTCTTATTTTAGTTTAGAAAATAAAAGTCCACAGACATAAAAATAATTTGCCCAATAAAACCTCTAAGTAACTGACATAACTTGCCTCTGTTAATAAGAGTTGAGGTTATTCCCAAACACATTGCAAATGGATTGAATAGCAGGTAAGCTAAAAAGTGTTCATTATCTTCAGGAAATTGATTGCCATTGCTTTTGAACAAAAAGTATTTTAATCAAAAATATTCTATTCTATTGCCACATACACTTATACAAAACAGTTATAAAAAGTGACAGTAAATTAAGGTTGAGTTAATTTTCACAATTTCTGAACCATATCTAGCCTTTCTCCACACATCCATTAAACTTGATTAATATGGAAATTCTTCACTCTGAATACAAATAGACTGAAGAAATGAAAGCTAGAAAGCAAGGACATCCAAGGGTCAAGAAGCAAGACTGATCCAGGATATTTTAGACTCAGGGGATGCATAGAAATTGAAACTAAGATTGAAATGCTGATATTGCATTGGGAAAATATTCAGAACTAAGGTTATATACTGATGATAAGAATTAGAAATTGTTTTAATTTTAAGAAAAAATAGAAATAGAAACAAAAGTAGAGATTTAAAATTTTTATATAATTATATATTTAGTTTTATTATTACTTCCTTCACCATTTATTTGGAGGAAGTGGGGGGATGTGATAGTATATTTTTAAAAACTCAGGGAAATACAGTGGAAGCAATCTCAAAACTTTGGAGCCACACTCTTAAACATATGTATGGGTTTTTACCTTATGTTAATTTTCAGAATAATCTGCAAGTCTAAATGAAGAAGAACCTTGGAACTGTGTTAATCAATGTAGTAGTAGTTACACAAGACCACATAATTTTAAGCTTAAATAAACTAAAATTTAAAAACTATTAAAAATTCAACTAATAAACTACATTAGCAACACAATAAGCACATGTGGCTAGTTGGTATTTTATTGGGCAACATTAATATGGAACTTCCATTATCACAGAAAGTTTTATTACTTTAGAATGTTTCTTTCCCAAAGTAGTGTAGCGCTTCTAGGAGCAAATCAAAGAAATAAATTATTGTTCATATCTTGCCTGAGTTCTCTCAGTCTTGTTTGACACTTTTAATCTAGCTTTTACTTCCTTTTATCTGGTTATCTTCTGTGTTCCTGCAGTTTTTCCTTTATAGCTATAATTGCTTGGTAAACTACATTATTCACTCTGAAATTGTGTTATATAATATGGGTCTGTTTTACTGCAAATTTCACACTTGAAATTGCTTCTTATATTGTAACTCATTCTGAAATTTTGTGTTATAAATTTTCTCTTTCAAGAAAAAAATAACATACTTAGCAAGTTTTCCTCAGCTGCTAAAATATCTTGCTTTTGTTTTGTTTATTCTGAGATTATCTTTTATTACATTTTTACAGTTTTACACTTAGTTATTCATATTTAAATGTGCTGGATAGTCCTGAACACTAATACAAATTTCCTAAAAAAAAAGCAAAGTATTAGTATACGTTTACTTTTGCTTGGTTCAAGATCACCCAGTATGCCATTTTGAATCATTTTCTCTCATTGGAGGAATTTTTGTCATTATTAACACATATTTTGGGGTTTATGATGTTCTGAAATAACCAAATATTTAAAATAAAGTAGGAAAGTAATTTAACCTCCTGGATATTCTCTCAGTTTCCAGTTGGAAAGGAAATCTAAAAGCTTTGGACCTATGCAGTTGTCTTATTATTATAGACAGCATTACAGATTATGTCTAGATGTCCTCCATTAGCCTCATGTAGTCATAGATGGGATTTTTTAGAGATAATTGGATCTAGAATATATGATACTGGGATTGATTCATGGTGTAATGCTAAGATCAAGGGCACTAGAATTAAGAGTATGAGTGCTACTTGTTGTACCCCAAAAGGCTGCACCCCAAAATAAAATGAAAATTGTAAAAAGGCAAAAAGAATAAAAAGGCCAAGATGTCTTGGAGGGAGAAGAAGAGAGCACTTATTTATTTAGGCTGGTATCCAGTGACACAGAGTGAAGGTGGAATTTACACTGCTGTGCAACTGGGCTAAGATTTGGGGGTGGTTTATAAAGGGAAAAAAACCGCAAAGATGTGGGGAGTGCCAACCTGTGCATTCCTGAGGTAATAGGACATTAAAGGTCAAAGGGCATGGCATATACAGAACAGAATGGTGGTGCTTGAGTTAGATTACAACATTCCCCACTGATTTTTGTCAGTGAGCCAAATCATTGGCTCATAGTTGAATCTACAGGTACTAGCTCATAACCCTGGGTAGCTAAGATCATCAGCTTGACAGCCTGTATTCGGCCTTTTACATAAGATACCAGTTTATTTATGATACAGGGACCGATAGTTACACCGACTAATAGCCCTATTAGGGGTCCTATGGCTGCTGATATGAGGATGGATAACCAAGGGGAGAATGAGAACCAATGTTTAAACCAATTTTGTTCTGTCAGTTGAGCTTGTTCCCTTTCCTGTAGGTGTTTCTTAAGGGCAGCCATATTTTGTCTAATAACTCCAGAGTGGTTTGTATATAAGCAACAGGTTTCTCCTAAGGCCAAACAGAGACCTCCCCCTTTTAGAAAAAGAAGGTCCAAGCCTCAGCCATTTTGTAAAACCATTTCAGCTAAGGAGCTTAGAGAATCTTTTAATTTAGATACAGAGTGGCCAAGGCTAGCTAGGTCTTGCTTAATGAGTGTAATGAGGTGTCTATAGTTTTGGTCTCCTATTATGAAACTAGATATACTTAATCCTATTGATCTAGCCATCTCAATTTTAAGTAACACATTTCCAAGCATAACAGAAGAATTCCTTCTCAGGCGAGTATGAACAATACTGAGAGTATAATCTCATTTTAATGGAAACATTTTGCAGTAAAGGTTCACCAGTCTTATGAATAAATCTACCAAAACTTATCTAATACTGTCAAATTCTGAACACATTTGTTTCTTTTCAAACCTGTTACTGGCAGGTACTATAAACTGAGGCAAATAATATTCACATCTCTTCAATCTTCCTACAACTTACTACACACCTTCAAGTTGAGCTTTTCCTATCTTCTTTCACATTCTGGCACAGCCAGACATTTTACTTGAAAACAAAACCACTTTCTATGTCCCTCTTTTTTTACTTATTACCAGTCAATTTCCTTCCTCTTGCTTTTCAGACAACATTAAAACTTTCAATAAAATCCTTGAAGTGATTTTCTTTCATGAGTCATTCAATGTGTTTTCACTACCTTAAAATGCTACACTTCACTGTAAATTTGAAATACTTCAAACATATTTTATGCAAATTTTAGGTGACAATATTAAAAATTTTAAATTTTGCATGCAAGGCTTAACAAAGAATGCTGGTAGAATTTCAGTATTTGGAAAATTCTGAATTTTAGCATATACTGTAAATATCACAATTGATTGTACTGAAAAGTCATGATGAATCTATAATCAGAAAAACTCATTAATTTTATACATATTTCATCTGATTAAAAATATAAGGCTTGCATGTTCTAAATAATCCAAGAACATATCTTTTTTTAAAAGACCACAATTTAACTGTAGTCTGAATACCTTTAGCTGCTATTAAAAATAAAATAAAATTTAAAAAGAAAGGAAAAACAACCCCAGATCTTCGGAAGCCAGACTGCAATCTATGTCGCTTGAACAGGCCTCAGGTGCTGGGTGCTGTTGTCTGAATAAGTGGTGAGTTGAAGTCAGGATTGGCAGAATTGCTGGGAGGGACTTAATAAGGTCCTAGTCAGCAAGATCAGCAAGCTTTTTCTCTGATATCTTAGGGATGAGGGGTGGAGGTCTCCCATATAGTGTCTCAAAAGGGGAAATTCCAGCAACGTAGGGAGTACAACGCGTGCGCAAGAGGGCAAAAGGAAGGAGACTCACCTAGTTTTCGCCAGTTTCTAAGGCCATTTTAGTTATCACCATTTTTAAAGTCCTATTCATCTTTTTTACTTGTCTTTAGCTTTGAGGCCGGTACATGTAATGAAGTTTCCAATCAATCTGTAAAGCCTGAGTTAATTTTTGGGTCACTTGGGCTATGAAAGCCAGGCCATCATCAGACCCCATAGATAAAGGCAAGCCAAATCGGGGTATAATCTCATATAAGAGTTTTTTTACTACTATGGGAGCTGACTCTGACGTGGTAGGGTATGCTTCTACCCAGCCAGTGAAAGCGTCTACCATTACCAACAAATATTTATGCCCTTGTAGCCCCGGCTTTCCCATTTCAGTAAAGTCTATTTCCCAATGTTCTCCTGGCATGGTTCCTCAAAACGCTTTGTCTCAATTGGCAGTTGTTGCTTTGGATTTACAAGTTGACATTGTGGGCATCTGAGGCTTTCAGACTGGGCAAGCTTGGACAGTTGAGGAATAAAATATCATTCTAAAAGAGATCAGCCAGTTTTGATCCTCCCAAATGAGCTGACCTATGAGTCTGCTGAATAAGTTCCCTCCCGAGTGCCTCTGGCAATAGGACTTGCTTGTCAGGCAGCTGATACCAGCCTCCAGGGATATTAGGCTTGGCTTGGAGCTGGGTTGCTAGATGGAGGTCCTTTTGAGTATACACAGGTTCTGACAAAGTGCGAGGAATCAACAGTAATGTTGGGGCCATCTTGGTCCCCACTGGTTTTGTAGCTGCCTTTCGGGCTGTGGCATCTGTGGCATCTGCCAAGTTGTTTCCCCTCATAACAGGATCATGGGCCCTACAATGTATAATTGCAACCTTTTCTGGCATCCAGATGGTGACCAGTAGACCAAGTATCTGGGGGGCATTTTTGATCTTTTGTCCCCCAGAGGTCAACAGGCCTCATTCTTGATAAATGGTTCCATGGACATGGGCCATTGTAAATGCATATCTGCTGTCAGTATAGATATTGACCCGCTTCCCTTCTGCCAGTTTGAGAGCCTCAGTGAGAGCAATAAGCTTAGCCTTCTGAGCAGATGTACCTGGCTCCAGGGCTTGCTCCCACAAAACTTGGGATTCAGTAATAACCGCTGCGCCCGTGACTCTCTTACCTTGATGGATATAGTTACTCCTGTCAGAGAAGTATGAGGGGGCTTCAGGCAAGGGCTCATCAGTCAAATCTTGTCGGAGACTTTGGAGGTGAACAATTACCTCAGAACAGTCATGGAGAGACGTGGAAGGATCACCATCAGGCAGCAACGTAGCAGGATTCAACGCTGCAGTTGTCTTGTGACCAATGGAGGCAGGGTCTAGAAGTAGGGCCTGATAATGCATAATACTGGCATTGGACAGCCATCGGCTCGGCGGGGCCTTGATTAGAGTTTTCAGGGAGTGTGAGGGAACAACAATAAGCTTCTGTCCAATAGCCAACTTTTGGGCTTCCTTTACCAATAAGGCCACTGCAGCTACTATTCACAGACAGGGAGGCCATGCAGCAGCCACATTATCAAGTCTCCTGGAGAGATAGGCCACTGGATGTTGCCAAGGTCCCAAGCTTTGAGTTAATACTCCTTTAGCTATGTTCCCTTTTTTATCAACATAGAGAGAAGGGCTTGTGTAAATCAGGCAAAACTAGTGCAGGTGCTTCAGTGAGGGCCTACTTTAGCTGACTGAAGGCCTGATCTTGAGTCTCAGTCCATTTTAGGGAGTCTTGTGTAATCCCCTTTAAAACATCATAGAGAGGTTGTGCCACCTCTGTAAAATTAATGATCCAAACCCTTCAATATCCTACAGCTCCCCAAAATTTTCACATCTGTTTTTTCATCTTGGGAACAGGTATCTGTAAGAAGACTGTATTCTTTGAGAGGACAGAGTCCTTTTTCCTTCATGAATTTGGTACCCCAGTTAGGTTACACACTGCTGACAGAGCTGGGCCTTTTTAGCAGAAACTTTATATCCTACCTTATTTAGAGCCCACAAAAGGGCCTCAGTGGCACTTATACAGTTCTCATGAGAATCAGTGGCTATCAGGAGGTCATCAACATACTGCAACAGCCTTACATTGGGGTACTCCTCTCTATAGTTCATGAGATCTCTAGTAAGGACCTCATCAAATAGTGTGGGTGCATTTTTGAATTCCTGAGGTAGGCATGTTCAAGTTAGTTGTTCAGACACTCCTGACACAGGATCAATCCATTTAAAGGCAAAAATGAGTTGGCTTACCAGAGTGACAGACAGGGTGAAGAGAGCGTCCTTCGGGTCCAATACTGAGCACCAAGTTCAATCTGGGCTCAGCGAGCTTAGCAACGTATTGGGGTTGGGCACAGTAAGGTGGAGCATCATGACTCACTTGTTTACCTCTCGGAGATCCTGCACTGGTCAGTAATCTTGGGTTCCAGGCTTTTGGACAGGCAGTAATGGAGTGTTCCAGGAAGAGACACAAGGTTTTAAGATATTATATTCTTTTAGCCTTGCTATATGCTTAGCAATGCCTTGGCGTGCCTGCAGACTTATAGGATATTGCTTGAGCTGGATCAGGGTTGCCTGT
>PVLA01013775.1:0-34725 GCA_004027455.1 Hydrochoerus hydrochaeris | reverse complement strand
TTTCTTGATGATATCCACTCTTTTTGAAGGGACATGAAATCATAGTGTTTTTTGAATATGTATTTCTCAAATAATAATGATATTGAACATTTTTTCATATATTCATTTTCTCTTTGTTCTTCATCTGAGAAATATCTATTCATTTCAGATGCCTATTTTTGGATTAGGTCTTTATTAGGGGGCAGTCTGACTTTTTAACGTTTTTCATTTACTCTAGATACTAGTCCTTTGTTTGAGAAGTACTTGTTAAAAAAGTTTCCTGTTCTGTGTGTTGTCCTTTCTCTTTGCTCTGTTGGTGATGTCTATTGCTTTGCAAAAGCTTTTTAATGTGGTGAGATCATTGTCATTGATGTTTGATACTATTTCCTGTGTGACTGGAGTTTTGTTGGTAAAGCTTTTGCCTACATCTATGTGCAAAGTTTTACTTATTCTATGTTACAGCAGATCGTTTCTCTTTTATATTTAGCTCTTCGACCCATTTCAATTTTGTTTAGTGTATGGTGAGAAATATGGATCTTTGGCATGTGGAAAGCCAGTTTTCCTAGCATAATTTGTTAATGAAGCTATCTTTCTTCCAGAGAAGATCCCTTATTTTTTAACTGCCTTGTCAAAGATAAGGTAGCTGAGTGTCATTGGAGTTCTTTATGAGTCATTTATTCTATTCCATGGATCTTCATGTCTGCTTATTTGCCATTCTCATATAGCTTTTGATCACTGTAACTTTGTAATATACTTTCAAATAATACTGCATTGTGATGCCTCCTGCCTTGCCCTTGCTGCCCAGAATTCCTTTGGCCATTCTTGGTCTACTGTGGTTTCATATGCACTGCACAATCATTTTCTCTAGTCCTGAGAGTTACTCCATTGAAGTTTTAATTGAGATTACAATAAGTCTGTATAACAATTTTGAATGTAAGGCAATTTTCAGTGTATTAGCATTGTGTATCTAAAAACAAGGGGTGTCTTTCCATTTTCTGATATCTTCTTCAGTCTCCTATTTTAGAGTACTGTACTTTTTAACATAAAATTAATTCACTTCCTGTGTTAGACCACTTCCTAATTATTTCATTTTTCTTGATGCTATTGTGAAAGATGCTGTTTTCCTGACTTCTTTTTCAGTGAGTTTTATATTCCTGTACAAGATTACTATTGATTTGTAGCTCCTTAGAAGTAGCAATGAACTATGAAAACTTAATCCAACAGCTGCTAGACAATAGAAAGATAAATAATTTAAGGTTAATTTTAATAAAGGAAAATTCAGAAGGTAGCACATTGCACATTAAAAATTTATTCACAGAGTTACTAGGAGAAAAATTTCCAAGCATGGCAAAAGAATTTGACATGCAGATAAGTGAAGCATATATAATCCCAACTAGACATGATCATGAAAAACTGTACCAAGGATTATAAGATTACAGAAATTCAAAGCTGTTAGAAAATTAAAAGCTGAAGTGAGGAGTTAGCCTCGCACCAGAGAGGGAAGTTCCAGCTTACTGGCACTGGCCCAAGAGAGTTTGGGACATCACTCCAGGTGCTTGGGTGTCTGCCCAGCCCCCTAGGACACTGGACTAACCTGGAGAAGTTTAGTGGGCTTGAGTGGATCAGGCCCAGCGACCTTTATTCAACCAGGGGACCAGGCTAGCACTGAGAGGGAAGGTAGGCTTGCTCAGTGGTGATTAGAGTTCCAGCATGCTGGCATTGCCCTGGGAAAGTTTGGGACATCACTCCCCATGCCTGAGTGTCCACCCAGCCCCCTTGGAAACTGGGCTAGGCTGGAGAGGTTTGGCAGACTTGAGTGGACAATGCCCAGTGAACTTTATTCAACCAGGAGACCAGGCTGCCACCAAGAGGGGAGTTAGGCCCGCAGAGTGGCAAGGTGAGTTGCAGCCCCTTGACTCTGGCCCAAGAGAGATTGGGACATTGCTCCCATTGATTGGGTGACAACCCAGCCCCCTAGAACAAGGGACTAGCCTTGTGAGGCTTCGTGGCTTGAGTGGATCATGCCAGTGACCTTCATTCAACCAGAGGAGCCAAGGCTCTTGAGTCCTGGGAGCTGAGTGCACAGGAGGTGATTTCCAACACACTCAGGGAATAATCTGGAACATCGCTCAAAACACAGAAATATAGGAAACTGACAAAACAAAAGACCAAAATGCAATCTCAAACCTCCAGCCCATCCTAAGAAAGCCTAGGAGTAATATACATAGAAGAAAATACTAGCAATACACCTGAAATACCTGAAATGATATCAACTCAAATAAAGAAGCAAGTATGGGAAGATGTGAAGGAACTCAGAAATAAATAATCTCGCAGGTAAAAGAAGAAATGGTAAAAGTAGTGGAAGAAATAGTGAATGCATCTAAACAAGAGACAAATAAAAAATTAGAGAAAAAATAAAAAATTAGAGGAACAAAGCAAAATGATATAATCCCTGAATGAACAGTATAAGAAACAGAATACATGAAGCAGATTCAAAAAGATATTCATGAAATCAAAAATTCTACTGAAACTTGCCAAAACTGCCTCAACTAAAGATAGAATTTCAGACCTCAAAGATGAGATTGTAGCTAGTGAAAAGGAAATGGAAGATCTCTTAAAAATAACAAGGAATCAGGAAATAATAATTCAACAGCTGCGAGATGATGCAAAGAAAAAACCACATAAGATTAATAGGGATGAATGAAAAAGAAGGGGACAACACAAATGATATCAAGAGGCTATTTACAGAAGTAATAGCTGAAAATTTCCCAAACATGAGAATGGAAACTGATATGGATTAGTGAAGCATATAGAATTCCAAAAAGCCATAACAAAAATAAAACTATACTCAGACATGTAATAACCACCATTCCAGAAATCCAACATAAGAACAGAATATTAAAAGCTGTTGGAAAGAAAAGACAGCTAACCTATAATGGAAAACCAATCAGAATCACAGCAGACATCTCAACACAAACAATGAAGTCAAGAAGGGCATGGAGTGAAATATTTCAGATCTAAAAGGAAGATGACTTCCTACCCAGACTGATGTACTCTGCAAAACTGTCCTTCAAAATGGATGGAGAAGTAAGATACTTCCACAACAAAAAACAGCTGAAGAACTTCATGATCACCAAACCAACCCTGCAAAAATACTGAAAGATATTCTAGATACACATAGTAAAAAAACCACTAATCAAGACAAGACAATTAAACAGAAGGGAAAGATAAAGGCACAACAGCCGAAAGATAACATGTCAACAATAAACCAATATATAACAGTTATATCCATTAATGTAAATGGCCTCAATTCACCAATTAAAAGAAACAGACTGGCAGAATGGATCAAGAAACAATGTCCAACCATATGCTGTCTACAAGAAACCAATCTAAACCAAAAGGAAATTCATAGACTAAAATTCCAAGGATGGAAAACAACACTTCTTGCAACAGGAAGTCAAAAAAAATGCTGGAGTAGCTATTCTATTTGCACACAATATGAACTTCAAACCAAGAATGGTCCAAAGAGATAAAGAAGGTCACTACATACTAGTTAGGGGAATACTTCAACAGGAAGAGATAACAATCTTCAATATATATGCACCAAATTCCAGAGCACCCAGCTATACAAAGCAAGTATTAACACAAATGGAAAATCAAATCAGCAATAATACAATTATAACAGCAGACCTTAACACACCATTCACAAACGGACTGATCAACTAGACAGAAAATCAGCAAAGAAATAACAGAATTGAATCACACCTGTGAACCAATGGACTTGATAGAATTCTACAAACTGTTCCATCCAACAACATCAGAATATACATTCTTTTCAGCAGTACATGGGACATTCTCTAAAATACATCATATAGTAGACAACAGAACATATTTAAGTAAATGCAAAAGTATTGAAATTATCCCATGCATGTTATCAGATCATAGTGCCATGAAACTAGAAATTAATGATAAAAAACCTGTAAACCCCACAAACACATGGAAATTGAATAATACATTCTTGATCAATCACAAAGGAAATTAAAGAAGAAATTAAACAATATCTACAAACAAATGAAAATAAAAATACAACTCACCAGAATCTGTGGGATGTAATGAATGCAGTACTAAGAGGGAAATTTATTGCACTGAGTTCCCACATTAGGAAAACAGAACGAACACCAATAAACAACCTGATACTACACCTGAAACATTTAGAAAAAGAAGAGCAAGCCAAGCCCAAAGCCAAATATAGGAGGAAATTATAAGGATCAGAGCAGAAATTAATGCAATAGAGACTAAGAAAACAATACAAAGAATCAATGAATAAAAGAGTTGGTACTTTGAAAGAATAAATATAATTGATAAGCCCCTAGCTAACCTAATTTTAAAAAGTAAAGACTCACTTACATGCAATATGGAATAAAAAAGGTGAAATCACTACAGACTGTGGAAATACAGAAGATCATCAACAACTATTTCGAAAAACCCTATTGTCATAGTTTCGATAACACAGAAGAAATGGGCAGATTCCTAGAAACATATGAACCACCAAAGCTGGATCAAGAAGATGTAAAACTGATGAACAACCTAATTTCTATTAATGAAATTGAAAATGTAATTATGTCCTTACCAACAAAGAAGAGCACAGGCCCAGACGGGTTCACTACGGAATTCTACAAGAAATACAAAGAAGACTTAATGCTGACACTCCTCAAACTGTTCAATAAAATTGGAAGTGAAGCAATTTTTCCTAAGTCATTCCTGGAAGCAAATATTACTCTATTACCAATACCTGAGAAAAACCCAACAAAAACAGGCCAGTCTCCCTAAAGAACACAGATCCAAAAATTCTCAATAAAATATTGGCAAAAGATTCAGCAAATCATCAAGAAGATTATACACCATGACCAAGTGGGATTCATCCCAGGCATGCAGGGATGGTTCAACATATGTAAATCAATAAATATAATCCACCATATCAACAGAGCCAAAAGTAAGAATCACAATATCATTTCTATAGATGCAGAAAAAAGATTTTGATAAGGTCCAACACCCATTCATGATAAGAACCTTACAGAGAATTGGAATATATGGTCTCTACCTCAATATGATACAGGCCATCTGTGACAAACCAACAGCCAACATCATATTAAATAGTCAAAAACTGAAAGCCTTTACCTTAATATTGGGCACAAGACAAGGATGTCCCTTATCACTGTTCCTGTTCAGCATAGTACTGTAAATTCTAGCAAAACAATTAGAAAAGAGAGAGAAATAAAAGAAGAAAAATAGAGGAAAAGAGGAAGTTAAATTATCATTATTTGCAGATGACATGATTCTCTACATAGAAGACCCCCAAAACTCCATCAAAAGAGTCCTAGATATAATAAATATATTCAGCAATGTAGCTGGATACAAAGTTAATACTCATAAATCAATAGCATTCCTATACACTAACAACAAAATGACTGAGAGAGAAATGAGAGAAGCCACACCCTTCAAACTGGCATCCAAAAACATGAAATACTTAGGAGTTAATCTAATGGAAGAAGTGAAAGAGCTATACAGGGAAAATTAAAAGGCCCTGAAAAAAGTAATCAAAGTGGACATCAGATAATGGAAAGACATCACTTGTTCAAGGATAGGAAGAATAAATGTTGTGAAAATGACCATTCTCCCTAAATTGTTATACAAATTTAATGCAATCCCAATGATAATACCACTAACATACCTCATAGATCTAGAGAAAACACTCCTAAAATTCATCTGGAACTAGAAGAGACCTAGAATAGCAAAGGTAATTCTAAGCAGAAAAGGCAAGGCAGGAGGCATCACAATCCCTAACTTGAAGTTATACTACAAAGCTACTGTAATAAAATCTACATAGTACTGGAAAAAAAAACAGATCTTAAGATCAATGGAATAGACTAGAAGGTACAATCACAACTACAAACACACTCAACCACCTTATTTTGATAAATTGGCCAAACATGCTCAGAGGAAGCATGATACTCTTTTTAATAATTGGTGCTGGAAAAACTGGCTATCCATATTCTGAAAACTAAAATTAGATCCATGCCAATCACCATGCACTAAACTAAAATCTAAATGGATCAAAGATCTAAATATTAAAACAGAAACACTAAATCTGTTGGAAGACAAAGTAGGTAAAAATGTCGAAGACATAGGGGTAGGTAGAGAATTCATGAACAAGAATCAAACTGCACAGGAAATACTTCCCAGAATCAATAACTGGGATCATGTCTTATTAAAGAGTTTCTGCATGTCCAAAGCAATCTCCAGCAAAGTGAAAATAAAACCCACAAACTGGGAAAAAATCTCAGTGAACTATCTCTCGGGCAAAGGATTTCTGTCTAGAACTTATAAAGAATTAAAAAAAATCATACCCCCAAATATCAAAGACCTAATCCAAAAATGGGCATCCAAGATGAAAACACAGTTCTCAGATGAAGAAATACGAATGGCAAATATATACATGAAAAAATGTTCATAAACATTAGTCATTAGAGAAATGCAAATTAAAACCACACTGAGATTCCATCTGACTCCTGAAAGAATGGCCAGGATCAACAAAACTACCAACAACAAATGCTGGAGAGGCTGTGGGGAAAAAGGAACTCTTCTGCAATGTTGGTGGGAGTGTAGACTGGTGCAACCCCTGTGGAGGTCAGTCAGGTATTCCTCAAAAAGCTGGGATTGGAAGTCCCATTTGACCAGCTATTCCACTCCTAGGCATATTCCCAGAAGAATTAAAAACATCATAACACAGTGATATGTGTGCACCCATGTTTATAGTGGCACAATTTGTAATAGCCAGAACTTGGAAACAACCTAAATGCCCATCAACTGAGGAATGAATAAAAAAATTATGATATGTTTATAATGGAGTACTACTCAGCCATAAAGAATGATCACATTGAGATATTTATAAATAAAAAGATGCAACTTGAGACCATAGGCATAAGCAAAATAAATCAAACTCACATGTATCAATACCGTATAGTCTCCCTAGTGTAAGAAATGGCAAGATTACATAAGATTCTGTGGTAATAATTGTTCTCCATTATATTGCTTTGAAGTCTTTTAATGTTTTCATTCATTGGTTGGAATGGTTTTATTCTGTTTTGTTTGACCTTATTATATGTGATGGTATTAACAGCTACTTTAAAGAAAACGAGACATTATGGTAGCCATTGCTGATTTAATATCATCTTGCTTTGAAGTTCTAACATGCTTTTGTTCTTATATTTCCATTGATTCTATCATGCTGTGTCTTATTGGATTTTAAAATGTATGGTAGTATAAACAACTTTTATGGAAAATGAGATATTATAGTAGCCATTGTTCATCTTCTGTTATATGGTTCAGAATGCCATGTAATAGTTTCATTCTCTAGAATGCTTTTCTTCTATTTTGTGATATTTGATATTATTGTGTGTGAAGCAATGCACAACTATTTTAAAGAAAGAAATATTATGGTAGCTACTGTTGATATCCAATTTTCTTGTTGTGAAGTGCTGTGTTGCTTGTATTGTTCTGTTCTGATCTGCTTTGTTCTGTCCTCTTGCCTTATTCTCTGTAAAATTAATTTAAAAAAAGAAAATCAAAAGCTATTAGAAAAAAATAACATGTAAAGAATACCCATCAGAATCAAAGCAGATTTCTCTACACAAACTCTTACATCAAGGAGAACATGAAGTCTTTGAAGCCTAAAAGAAAACAAACACTGACTCACACTGATGTATCACACAAAGTTATTTTTCAAAACTGATAGAGAAGTAAGATACATCCATGATGAGGATCACTTGGTGAAATCTGTTAACCAAAGCAGTACTCTGGAAGTTTCTGAGGGATATTCTAGAAAAAGATAACAAAACAACAATTGCAATCTTTCCAAAAGAATGAATGCACAAAAGGAGTCAAACACTTAAAGGAAAAGAAAGGGAATCAATAACAGGAAAATAGTAATATTAATGGTTAAGTCAATACTTACCAGTCATAACTCTCAATGAGGATTGTCTCAATTCATCAATCAAAAGAAAAAGGTTGACACAATGGATTGAGCAACAAGTTAAACAATATGCTCTACACAGGAAACTCATTTAACTCAAAAGAAAATGTATATACAGAAATCAATGGGTAGAAACAAAATTCTGCATTCAACAGGAACGCAGAAAAAGCAGGCTTATCTATTATATTGGCAGACAAAGTGGATTTCAAGCCAAGACTGATCAAAAGAGATGCAGAAGTCACCACATACTTCTCAAAGAAATGATCCAATATGAAACTTGAACCAGGTAACAATCGTAAAAATACATGCATCCAATACTGATGTACCAAAGTATATAAAACAAACACAAAGGAATAATAAATATAGGAGAAGCTTTAATACAGTTGTAGTGGGAGAACTTCAATACACCATGGTCACAAATAGATTTAAAAAAATACTCCATAAATGGATCAAACAGACAAAAAATCAACTAAGAAATATCACAGATGAACCAAACATTTGACCAAATGAGTATAGTGCATCCCTGCAGTGTATTCCATCACAAAACAATGAAATATGCATACTTTTCAGCAGCACAAGGGATTGTCTCCAAACAACACACCCTAGCTCATAGGACATGCTTAAGTAAATGCAATGGGGTTAGAATCATCCCACACAAATTTCCAGGTCATTGTACAATGAAATTTGATATAATTGGCAGAAGAAATCACAAAATGTCATACACACATGGAAATTAAATGATACCTTCCTGAACAACCAGTGGGTCAAAGATGAAATAAAGAAAAATTAAACAGTTTCTACAATTAAATAATAATGCAGATAAAATGTACTGGAACTTATGGGACACAATGAAAGCAGTTCTAAGATGAAAATTTATAGCAGTGAATTCCAACATCAGAAATACTGTGAGCTCAAATAAACAATATAATGCTGAACCTCATGCTTCAAGGAAAAGAACAGCAAGTTATACTCGAAGTGCATATGAGGAAGAAAATTTTAAATACAAGAACAGTGATTATTGGAACTGACAGTAAGAAAAAAATGGAAAGAATCAATGAATCAAAGATTCATTGAAAAATTAAATGAAGTAGACAAAAGCATAGCCAGTATTATTTTAAAAAGAAAAGTAAGACTCAAATCCATGTATTTAGAAATGAAAAGGTCAAAATCACAAGAGATCCTGCCAAAATCCATAGGATCAGCAGTACCTACTTTGACAACCTGTGCTCTAATAAGATGGAAAACTCAGTAGACATGGACAGATTCCTAGATTCATATGAATTACCAAATCTTAGTGAAGATATAAAGTATTCTATGTCACCCCTTATCAGTTAATGAAATTAAAGAATTAATATAAAATCTACCAACAAAAAAGAGCCCAGGTCCTGATGAAGTCAATGCTGAACTCTAGAAGAACGTTAAGGAATATCTAACACCACTACTCCTCAAAACCTTTAATGAAATTGAAGGGAAAGCAGTACTTCTCAGATCATTCCTGGAAGCATGACCCTGATACCCAAACCAGAAAAGATCCAATCAAAAAAGAGAACTACAGGCCAATCTCTTTAATGCACATAGCTGTACTAGTATGATAATGGTAAACAAAATTGCAGCAAAACATACTGCGAACAGGTAGTATTCATGCTGGGGATGCATCGATACAAGGATACAGGGATGATACCATATATAGAAATCAAGAAATGTAACATACCATATTAATATAACTAAGAACAATATCCAAATGATTAATTACCTCAATGAATGCAGAAAAAGCTTTGGACAAAATGCAACACCCATTCATGATAAAACCCCACAGATCATTAAGACAGAAGGCATTTATCTCAACTCTATGATTTAAAAAATAATAATTTAATATCTTGGACTTTTTGAGGCAGAATCTCGTCAAGCAGTTCAGTGTGGCCTTGAGTTCATTTTGTAGCCCAGGCTGGTGTCATAATTGCAAGGATCTGCTTGACTCAGCCTGGGATTACAGGCGTGTGCTGTATGTTTTTTTTTTGGTACGAGGAATCAAACTAAGAACCGTAATAAATTCTTCTGTGAAAAACCAACAGTGTGTGTGTGTGTGTGTGTGTGTGTGTGTGTGTGTTAGCAATATGGAAGAAGCAGATTAAATTTGGTATACTGGTGAGGGAGACCACAGATTATAAGTGGAGGTTTGGATCTATCAGTGCCCATCCGCTCCTTGCTCTGCATGCTGCACTGGAATGTGGAAACTCCTGCTTCATCCTGCCCACAGCTGAGGTCTCAGTGGTCTGGGATGCCATGGTGCTCACAGGGCAGAATGAAATCTTCTAAGGACAAAAAAAGGCAGGCCAAAGACTGAGGTCAGGGGAAGGATCTTATCTTGTTTCTTTCCTGATGTTAAACTGGTTCCTTCTCCTGCCTCATTGCTGTTCCAGGAGTAGCACACCCTGCCTCCCCACACTTCTCACTGGCAAAGTAAATGTGGGCCAGCAGAAGAGATCTCTGTCTCTGCCCAGACCTGAAACTCTGACCACCCAACCTCCCTTTTATGCATTCCTGATATTGTCTCATTCTATTTCATCCTCGGCTGTACCCCTCATACATGCATCTGGGAGTCCTGGTACCCTGGCAAATTGGTACCTTCATGTAACATATTTTGATGGATTTCATCCTTATGATCCCTCTCTACTTTTGTTCCCCCTCCCCTTGATCTTTATTTGCATCTCTGTGTCCACATTTTGGCATTTTTTTTGAGATAGTATCATACCATGTAATTCAGGTTTGTTTTGAACTCACTTTGTAGCCAAGGCTGGCCTTGAACTCACATTAATCTTCTTGCCTCAGCCTCTAGAGTGCTGGGCTTACAGGCATGTGCCACCATGCCTGGCTTAGATTCTCTTCTTTCTTCATTTTTTCTTCTTTTCTCTTTGTATCTCTGTCTCTATGTGTTTCTCTCCTTTCTCTCCCTTCTCTGAACTCTCTCTTTCTCTGTTGGCTCTGGTTTATATAAGAGAAAATGTTAGTTTTTTTAAACTTTTTAAAGCTTTTTTTTTTTTCACTTAACATGAGGGTCTCCACTTCCATCTGTTTTCCTACAAGTGACACAATTTCATTCTCTTTATGGTTGAATAGCACTGCAAAATGTCTGCCCACCATATCTCCATTCATCTACTGAAGGGTATTTAGGATGCTTTCACAGTTTTCTCATTGTGAATTGTACTGTTAAAGACATGTATGCATGATATGTATATATCACTATAGTATGCTGTCTTAAGGTCCTTTGGGAATATAGCAAAGACTTGGAATAGTTGCATCAAGTGGTTTACCTGTTTTCAGTGTTTTATTTATGAATTTCTATATGGCTTTCCATGTTTGCACTAGTTTATATTCCCATGAACAGTGTATAAGGTTTTCTTTGTCCTCATATCCTTCCCAGCATCTTTTGTTTTATATAATCTTTTTGATAGATGCTCTGACTAGAATGAGATGGAAGCTCAATGTAGCTTTGAGTTGTATTTTTCAAATGGTTAAAGATGTGGAACATTTTCTTTTCATATACTTATTGGACACTCATAGTTCTTTTGAGAAATGAATGCTCAATTGCTTTGCCCATTTACTGATTAGGCTATTTTGTTTTATCTGCTGTAAACTTTGAGACATTCTGTATCTCAGATAGGAATCCTCTGTAGAAAGATTAGCTGACAGTGATTTTTTTGCCATGCTGTATGCTATGCTGTCTCTCCTTTATTGATAGTGTCCTTGTCTGTGGTGAAGGTTTTTATTTTTATGAAGCCTTATTTGTTGAGTATGCTTTCGGTTTTTTTAGTGCTAGGGATTAAACCCATGGCTGCACACATGCTAGGCAGGTGATTGATTATGGTGCTACTTCCCCAGCTAGAGTCCCATTTGTTGATTATTGATATTATTGATGTACTATTGGGATTCAGGAAGTCTTTGCCTATGCCTATCTCTTCAAATATTTTCTCTATGTTATCTTCCAGCAGTTGCCAAGTTTCTGGGCTTCTATCCAGGTCTTTGATCCATTTTCTTTGATTTTAGCATGGAGAAAGGTTGGGTGTGTAGTTTCCTGATTTTATATGTGACTATCCAGGTTCCACAATGTCATCATTTGCATGTACTGTCTTTTCTGCAGATTATGTTTGTGCATCCTCTGTAGAACTTCAGAAAATGCAAAGGAAAATAATGGAGTCATGATCTCTATAGCAAAATTCAGCCTTTCTAAGATTGCAAATCCAGACACTGAAAAATGGAAGGAGAAGAAGAAGGAAAAAAGAAAAAAAAATTGGATAGTAGATCTAGGAACCAGGAAGCAATTGATGGGAAATTTAAAACCTAAAGATAAACTGAAGAGATAGCACACATGAAAGAGAAGGGAAGGGACAATCTGTGCTTTCTCCCGGGTCTCAGCTCCTGGCTCCTAGAAAGGAAACCTGAATCTTTGGAGACAAAGTGAAAGCAAGGACTCCAGAGGGATTCAGAGAGAAACACTGCAATTGAGTGGACCAGGGGATGCTGTGAGCTGCAATAGCTAGTGAGCGACTCCAGTCCAAGTGTGCTCCAGAGCCCCTGGAGGGAGCCACACCAGGGTGGGGTTGAATATCTGAGCTTGGGCCTAGGAGCAGCTGCAGAACATCATCAAGTCAGTGCTTCCAGTGTTATGTGAGCACAGTAACTGTGGGAGACACAGCCATGCCCACAGTAATGGTCAGGGAGGCATGGTCAGCTGGTCAGATACTCCTTGAGAGGTCTGTGCTACATGACATGGACCCCACTCCTACAGCCAGAGACCAGGCTCAGTCTCAGTTGCTCTGTTTTTGAAAGGCACAGAATTGGCCCCTTACTGATCCTCCAGCCTGCATGTGCTGGCATCTAGCACAGATCTGGGGTCTGGCTTCCTTCTTTACATATCAATTTGAGCAACAGATACTCCTGACTTGGACACTGTCCCAAAATTCTAGATCCCAGAAGAAAGTCATATGTTTGAGATCAAAGAGAAATTTCTTTTTTGTGTATTTGTTTTGTATGTGCCTTGTTTTTACTTTAGTTTAGTTTAGGTGTGCTTTTATTCTTTTTTTTTTTGCCTCTCTTTTATTTTCCCTTTTCTTCTTCACCAGTCTCCAGTTTATTGGGGCTCATGAAATTTTTCCTTTGTCCCTCCTTGCTATCTCTTTCCCTTACTTCTTTTGCTATGTTTCATTACCTTTTCTCTTTTCAATTATAAATTTACTACCATTAAGTTTGTCTCTTCGATTTACTTCCTGAATATTTTTCTTTTTCTTTTATCTTCTATTTCTTCTATATATTCTATTTCTTTCTCTTCCTGTTACAAAATTGAATGAGCCTCATGGTCTGTGACAGCACTTTCTGAATGAAACCTGTACCAGTAGTAAATCAGAGAATCAGGAGGCTGACTTTGAGACCAAAGGCAGAAAACTGAGAGTGTCTTAAGAGTAAAGTGCACATTTACATTTAACACTGCTTGCTTTCCTTTACATTTTCAGATGTCTCCACCTGAATTTCAATAGATTATTTCTTATTTTCAAGACAAGTGATTTCACTAAAGAAAAAAAATTTGAAACCTCTCTGGGAGTGACAGGAAAACTGCTTCTGGCTTCATCATTTACATATGAGAGCATGTCCTGATAGTTGCTCAGTGCTGAGCCCTGCCAGCCTCCATGTGATATATACCAGCTGGCCAGGACACAAAGTTGCTTGGAAGATGTAAAAGGCCTGGTACTAGGCTGTCTCCAATTTTCCATTAGGATTTGACGTATGGCTACCAAGAAAATGTCCAATAAACACTTATTAAGAGACATTTTGAAAAAAAAATACATCAGCTTGCATAGGGGAAGGACAGCAGTGGTTAGGGGAGCAGTTTATCCAACCATTCGGATGCTTTTCTCTAAGAAGAGAATTCAGGATTTGTGCCGCAAATGTATTACACACCTCCTTTGTGCTGTGCCCTTCACAAAGATGATCGCACATGATTCTCACATCTAACATCCCATCTATAATTTCCACTTCACAATTAGGGAAGTGACTCTAAAAGATGACAGGGAGAAGAATTTGTGGTGCACTGTTGTAGTTAGGGGTTGTAAGGAGAACAATTAGAATCAGGACATGGAATTTGTAATATTATTTTATGATGGTCACCCAGAGTTAACACAAGAAGTTGAGGAAATCTATCCACAACACCAGAAACACAGAATATTCAGCCATGGGCCTGAATGCCACAGCAATGTCCTACATGAATCGAGATGAAAACACAGAGCCCATGACAATGCCTTCTACAAGTCCAACTGGATGTCTACAGCCCACGAAAATAGACTCACACCAGTCCATTTTATGGATTCCTGCCTGCAAGGCACAAAGTTCAGCGGTGGAAGCTAGAAAATCTATGCCAGCAAGGTGAAGGAGCTGTGCTGGTAAGTTGGGGGTTCTACACTGTAGCCGAGAAGTCACGTTCATAATAAAGTGCAGGGCTGTTCTGAATAGCACCACAGTCATCCTCAGTGACACAGAGGTCCCAAGCTCCTCCAATAATAAGCACAGTTGATTACATGCTAGGAACCCAGCATTGTGAGTTGTCCTGCAGACTAAATGGTACACGTCTTCCTCCTTGGAGCCAGGAAGCAATGCTCAATGTAAGGACCAGAGCTAATCCAGGAGAACCAACAGCTCAAACAGCAACACATAGGAGAACGCACAAAGCCTCCATGCATCAGTGCCTTCCTTTTCCTTCCCCATGTCTCTGTTTATGCTGGCAACTTTCCATAGGTGGAATATCTACACTTAGCACCATGGTGATTTAATTCTGCTGGTTAAGTTGACCACCAGTTTTTAATCTATAACAGGAACTGAATCTCAGACACAGGAGAATGGAAAAAAAAATGATATGTGGGCGCAGCCACATCTGCAAAGCAGAGAACTTGTCATGAGTTATGCAAGGGGAAAGATTTGAAGGCACAATATCCTACTTGTTATTTTAGAAGTCATCCCCAGAACTGCTGCCAAATAAATGTCCTCCCACTCCATTGCACCAACACATTTCTCTACCAGCATTTGGTCCACAGCTTCCATTTTTTTCTCTATTTCTTTAGACAAAAGTGTTTCCAATTATCTGCATATCTTATTATCCAAAGTAGAAACAAAAATAGTTCTTAAGAAGCACTGTAAGAAGCCCACAGTTCCTACCAGTCCAGTTTGGTCCCTTGCAAGTGTTTGCAAACATGGTAAAAGCCAGATGGAAATGTTGCTGCAAAGTCAGCATGACTCAATGTTTCTGAAATCAGAACCCTGAAACAAGGTCACAGGTGTGCAGCAGTGTCATTCACACTCTTCCAAGCAATAGAAGTACTGACTTGAATAAGGTATCACTGACCTTGGGTACTCATATGAAATGAGTATCTGGGCCAAGCAAAACTTTCTTTTCTCCCAGGGTCACTTCTGAAAATAGGTGATGCATATCATATTCAGTGTAGTCAGTGCCAGGGAGGACAAGAGTGAAAGACAGCAGGAGACAGGGATAGCTCTTATGAAACTGAAGCAACAAGTAACACTGTCTCTGTAAAGCCTATTCCGTCAGACAGAACTGCAGTCATCTCAGTAAATCAGTCCACAAAAGGGTAGTAATAAGGGCAACAAAGGTATTAATAAATCCAACAAGAGTCTCAAAACGTAGAAATGGGGAAAATGAACAATGGCTAATATAAAATAATAATCAAAATTTGAAGACCTGCTCTTATTGGGGAAGTGGGAATCTAGGATACTGCAGACCATGACCATATAATAAAATATCATTTCAATATTAAATATTACCTGAAGGTCTACATAGTTTAGACTGTTGTAGCTTTTGTGACAGTTCATAAAACATGCATTCATAAAGGACCAAGAATACAGATCAAGTAATATCCAAATTCCACCAGCAAGTATTACACTTTTCTATGTATAATTGAAGTATATTCAGAAAATATAATTATTCTGTCAATGTAGGAGTTATTAAATTACTTCTATATGAGATATTGTATACCAATCAAGTCAGTATCAATAATTAACCAACAAAAAGGCTAATATGCAAAAAGTACTCATCACTAGAAGTAACTTTTCTTCACTCAGGGTGTCAGGTTCCACTCAGGGCTTAGGCCTCTTAGTTTTTTTTTAATTAATTTTATAAATACAATTTAGATATATAAATGACACTCATCATAGGCATTTTATTCCACAGGTAATATATCTTGATTTGTCTTCTTTCCCTCCCATTCTTCTTCCCTCACTCTCACCCCTCTTCCCCTCCTTATTTACAAAGCTTTGTTTCCATTTTATCCTTCTTTTCTCATTTTTCTATTTCTTTTCTTCATTTTCCCCTCCCCCATAGTTCCCCTTTCCTTTGGAACAATTTCTTCATTTGTACACGTTTTCAAATATTCCCTTTTAATTTATATTTCTCCTTATATATTCATTGAAAATCACATGAAGGTTGAGTGAGTACAAATAGGGAGGTCCTGCCTATTGCAGTGATACCTCAGCTCACAAACTCAATTCTTTTCACAATTGTAGTTGCAGAATTTGTTCCCTATGAGAATCATAGAAAAAAATAATCTTGTTGACTTGCATACTTTGAAACCTATTTGGATTCCTGGAATCAAAGCAGGAATCCCAAAGCCAACTTGGATTGGTATATTTTTGATCTTTTAAAGTGTGACTTTTGAAAATGCTGGTACTGCATTCACGCACTGGGGCAAGCTCTTTTGTCATCTCTATGAATTTTTCACTGCAATGGTGCAAGGTGGTGGTGGAGATTTTGCAGTGAGCTTCTAGGAAGGCAACGTGGCTCATTCCAGGTCTCAGAAGCACCAGAATAGTTTTAGCTTCAAAAATGACAATTTTGATAAGAGCATTCAGACCAAGAAAATACATGCAAAATCTCATAATGTAATATGTCAGCATTGTAAAGAATTTTTTCCAATGGGTTTGGGAACATCGATCCTGGCTGCTGGGTGCCTTCCCAGCCCCCTTGGCTCACTAGACTGGGCTCCAGAGGTTCTGCAGGCTTGAGTGGCCTGCACCTAGTGACCTTCATTCAACAAGGGGAACCAGACCAGTGCAAGGGGGAGCCAAGTCCACACTCTGCACAGTGACGTGAGTTGCAGATCGCCAGCACAGACCCGGAAGGGTTTGGGACCATCAATCCTGGTGGCTGGGTGCCTGCCCAACCCCTTGGGTCATTGTACTGGGTTCCAGAGGTTCCACAGGCATTAGTGAACTGCTCCCAACTACCTTCATTCAACCAGGGGAGCCAGGTCAACAAAGGGGGAGCAAAGCTGGTACCACACCATAAGGAAAAGCTTTGGAAAATCGCTGGAAACATGGAAATACAGGAAAATGACAAAACGAAATATCAAAATGCAATCTCAAACCTCCAGCCCATCCCAAGAAATAGGAGCCATGTACATAGAAGAAAATACTACACATACACCTGAAATGTATGAAATGATATCAACTGAAATAAAGAAGCAAGTACAAGAAGCTATGAGGGAACTCAAATCAGAAATATTCTCCCAGGTAAAAGAAGAAATGATAAAAGTAATGAAAGAAATACTGAATGCATCCAACAAAGACAAAGCTAAACAATTAGAGGAACAAAGTAAAATGAAAGAATCCCTGAATGAACAGTTTAAGAGACAAACAGAATGCATTAAGCAGATTCAAAGAGATATACAGGAAATCAAAAACTCTAGTGAAAATTGCAAAAACCATCTCAATGAAAGTAAAGGTAGAATATCAGACCTCTAAGATAAGATTGCAGCTAGTGACCAGGAAAGGAATGATCTTCTAACAATTACAAGAAATCAAGAAATAGCAATTCAACAGCTGCAAGATGATGCAAAGAAAAACAATGAAGTTTAATAGGGATAAAAGAAAAAGAAGGGGAAAACACAAATTGTATCAAGAGGCTATTTACAGAAGTAATAGCTGAAAACTTCCCAAACATGAATATGGAAACTGATATATGGATTAGTGAGGCATATAGAACTCCAAATAGCCATAACCAAAACAAAACTACATCCAGACATATAAAAATCACCATCCCAGAAATCCAACATAAGAACAGAATATTAAAAGTTGTTAGAGAGAAGAGACAGGCCACCTATAAAGGAAAGCCTATCAGAATCACAGCAGACTTCTCAACACAAACAGTGAAGTCAAGAAGAGCATGGAGTGAAGTTTTTCAGATCCTGAAAGAAAACGACTTGACTGATCTACCCTGCAAACCTGTCCTTCAAAATGGATGGAGAAAATAGATACTTCCATGACAAAGAACAGCTGAAGAACTTCATGATCACCAAACCAAACCTACTAAGAATAATGAAAGACATTCTAGATACACATAGGAAAAAACCACTAATCAAGACAGACAATTAAACAGAATGGAAAGTTAAGATACAACATAAGATAACATATGAACAATTCACCAATATATGAAAGTTATAACTATTAATGTAAATGGCATCAATTCACCAATTAAAGAAACAGACTGGCATAATGGATCAAGAAACAACATCCAAATATATGCTGTCTAAAAGAAACCCATATATGCACATCCATGTTTATAGTGGCACAATTTGTAATAGCCAGATCTTGGAAACAACCTAAGTGCCCATCAACTGAGGAATGGATAAAAAAAATTGTGGTACTTTTAGACAATGGAGTATTACTCAGCTATAAAGAATGATCACATTGAGATATTTATAAATAAATGGATGCATCTTGAATGTATACTCATATGTGAAATAAATCAAACTCACATGTATAAATACTGTATAGTCTCTCTAGTGTAAGAAATGGTAATTTTACAGAAGATTTTATGGAAATCATGGTTCACCATTATACTGCTTTGATGTCTTATGTCTTCATTCATTGGTTCAAATGGTTTTATTCTGTTTTGTTTGATCTTAATGTATGTGAGCATCTGAATAGTTACTTTGAAGACAAGACAGTATGGTAGCCAGTGTTGATTTAATATAGTCTTGATCTGAAGTCCTACCATGCTTTTGTTTTTGTATTACCATTGGTTCTATCATGTTGTGTCTTATTGGATTTTAATATGTATGATAGTAAAAACAAAAGTTTTATGGTAAATGAGATAATATAGGAGCCATTGTTCATCTTTGGTTATAGGTTCAAAATGTCTTGGAATACTTCCATTCTCCTGAGTTGTTTATTCTACTTTGTTATGTTTGACATTATTGTGTGTAAAGCTAAGCGCAACTATTTCAAAGAAAGAGACATTATGATAGCTACTGTTAATGTCCAATTGTCTTGTTGTGAAGTCCTGTGTTGCTTACATTGTTCTGTTCTGATCTGCTTTGATCTGTTCTCTTTTCTTTTATTCTCTTTAAAATAAAAAAGAGAATTTTTTCCTTCCTTCCTTCCTTCCTTCCTTCCTACCTTTTTTGTCTTTTTGACACAGGATTTGGCTATGTAGTTCATGCTGACCTTGAAATCACTTTGTAACTTAAACTAACCTCAAACTCACAGTGATTCTCTTGCCTCAGCCTTTCGAATGCTGGGATTATAACCATGTGCCACCACACCTAGCTGTAAAGAATTTGATGAATATCGATTAAAATACAGCAAATATAAACCATTATTGAAATCGAAAAATGCATTAAATGATTGCAGAAGACTATGAAGCCTTCTTACCACATAGTATGTAGACCATTTACCTGTGAACTTGAAGTTCATGTGAAATGGGAAAAGAAACAAAACATAATTATCCTGTTTCACAAAGAACCAGAGGAGACAGAACATATTAAAAATAACCAAAGATCCTATCATAGAAGTTGCAAAACAAATGAAGACAGGGAAGATGATTTAGATTTTGATGTTGATTTAGATGGTACAGATGACAATCAAGTGGATTAATGCAATGTACATTAAAAGTTATTTTAGGAAAGTGAAATGTATTCACCTATTGCCTTTGATGGAGCTGCAGAAAATAGGCAAAATTCAGCCATGCAATACAAATTAGGCATGGTATTTACATAAATGTAAAATATTCATCCAGAGTTGTTTGAAGATGAAATTTTAAGTTTCATATATTATGATAAGTACCAAGAAGCAGATAAAGTCAAGGGGTCATATTACAGTTTGGGGAATTAATTAGAAGAATATATTACCTAATATCAAATTTAATAAAATTCAAAATTGTCACTTGTGTAAGAACTTTGTAGGCTGGGAATGGTAGCGCATGCCTGAGATCCCAATACTAGAATGGCTGAGGCAGGATGATTACAGCAAGTTCAAGGCCAGCATTGAGTATGTAGTGAGTTTGAGACCAGCTTGAACTGCATAGAGAGACCCAGTTTCAAAACAACAGCAAGAATAATACCTATCTCTCCAAAAGAAAACTGTCTAATGTAAAACTAGGAGACATTATTAGAATTAGACCTAAGAATTTAGTTCAAGGACTATAATCCCAGTCCTTGGGAGGCTGAGGCTGAAGGGTTGCTGTGAGCTTAAGGACAGCCTGGGCTACAAAGTGAGTTCAAGTGCAGCCTGAACTACATAGTGAGACCCTATCTCAAAACACCAACAGAAAAAAAAGAAAGAAAAATTAGTCCATGGAAAGCATCTTTGGATGATTGATCTAAAGTCTAAAAAAAATCCACTTAGCTAAATCCCCATCAATTATATTTATTTGTTTTAAAGCAGTTTACTCTTTAAAATGAATTTTCTCAAGTCAGCAGCAATTTTTCTGTTTTTACTCTTTCCCTCTTGTGAAATACACATCCAATAATGCTCACATTGTTTTTTGTCTTTCAGAGATAGTCTTGCTCTGCAGTTCAGGCGGGCCTTGAAATCACAACCCAGGCTGGCCTTCAGTTGAAAGCTCCTTCCCTGCCTAATCTTCCCAAGTGCTAGAATTACAGGCCTGTGCTACCATATCTGACCTTCCAAAAATGCGTAGAATTTATATCCATAGTGTAGTTAGTAACTATAAAGGAAACACATACATTTACACTGGGAGGAAAAGCGCCAGCACCAGCAGTTCCTCATGGTGCTCTCTGTCATCACCAGGGCACCCTTCTTCCCATGTTTGCCCTATGCCACACAATGATAGTTGTTTTCTTTGTCATTTAGTAGCTCTGTTACTATCCCAAAACAGTATACATTAGCTTTGCTGATTTTTAACCCTTTCTTGTCCTTTTATATTGAAGAATTTCTAACATGATGGAAAGTAGCAAAGTAATAAAACAAACTGTTTCATGTTATTCACCTAAATTCCCAGCTAGCAGTTAATCATCTGTACTTTATAGCACTATAGATGGGTATTTCATATGCTGAACTGTTAAAGCATTGAGTTGTACATTGATATGAACAGACTTATACTATATATATTACTTTTTCTCTTTATTCATTTTTATAAAGTCTGGGAGATGATGCATTTTGTTACAAAATAAAAGAGAAAATACTGGTACTGTTGACCTTGGGGAGGGGATTATTACATTTTTTGGTGTGTGCAAGATAATTGTATAATGTGAGGTAAAATATTACTGTGTTTATTTGTGGATTAAGTGTGGTTTAATTGGTGGTGATCAAGTCGACAAGGATTGTATTGTTATGACTAAGAGGATCTGTGGACGTGGCTGGCTTAAGAAATGCAGAGGGGATTAGAAGGACACTCTTCTGTGTGTGTCTGGGTGGGTCCTAAGGGATGATCTCGGTACTATACTAGTCCCTTCTTTTCTGGCACTGTGTGATGGTCCTCTTCCCAGGGCTACCATGTGATGTGAGCAGCTCTTCTCTGCCAAGCCTCCCCACCATGACATTCCTGATTTGAGGAGAGATAACCATGGAGTGAATCTCCTGAAAACTTCAGTTAAACTGAATCTCTTCTACTTTAACTTTTCTGTATTGGGTGTGGTGTTTCAGCAAAAAGAAACTGAAAAGCACAGTAAAATAGGTTGGAAGATGTTATGGATTAAAATCTGGTGGTCAACTGAATGCCAGCTGGATTACATCAGCATGGCGCTGAGTGTAGATGTTTCACCTGAGGAAAGTTTCCAGCATAAATAGAGGTGTGAAAAAGGAAAAGGAAGGTGTTGAGGCATTGGTGCCTTAATGCATTGAGGCACTGTGGGTTTTCCTATATGTTGCTGTTTGAGCCCTTATGTTTTCCTGGAAAAGTTTTGGTCCTCACATCGAGCATAGCTTTTTGGCTCTGGAGAGGAAGATATGGGCCGCTTGGTCTAAGGCATAAACTCATCACACTGGCTTTCTGTCATGTACTAAATTGTGTTTGTCATTGGAGGCGTTTGGGGCCTCCATGTCGCTGAGGATCACTGTGGTGCTTTTTAGGACAGCCCTGAACAATGTTGTTAGTGTGACTTTTTGGCTCCAGCATAGAACCCTCAACCTATCAGCACAGCTGCTTTGCCCTGCTGGCATAGACTTTCTAGCATTCACCGCTGACCTTTGGGCCTTCCCAGCATAGATCCGTACAAGAGACTGGCATGAATCCTTTCTTTGGGCTCTAGACCTCTAGTTGGACTAGCAGGAGGCATTGTCATGAGCTCTGGGACTTCATCTGGTCTCATGTGGTACATTGCTGTGGGATTCAGGCCCCTTACTAATTATTCAAGGACTTTAGTGTTGTGGATAAATTTTCTGCATTTTCTTGTGTTAACCCTAGGTGACTATCATAAAAATAATGTTGTAAATTCCATGTCCTGACTCTAATTGTTCTCTGTACAACCTCTGACTACAACAGAAGATATAATTTTATAAGGCCTTGGAATACAGTACTCCAACCTTCCTACCTTTAGTTTTTCATTTGAGAACTCTGCCTGTATTAGGATAGGCTTGTGATAATAGGTCATGTAGATTTTCTCTCTGGAAGGTTTTTCCCCCCTGTGGAAGCTTTTAACAAACTTTCTTTGTTCTGAATTTTTTGGCATTCCCAATAAAATATGATGTAGAGAAATTCTGTTCTTGTCACACCTCTTGGGTTTCCAAATGTCTGCAGTACCTGATTGTCTGTATGGTTCTCCAGATATATGAAATTCTTGCTATTATTTCACAATAGGTTTTCTGTGCCATTAACTTGTATTTTTATTCCTTCCTTGAGACATATAGAGTTTAACTTTTAGCTTTCCGTGTTGACCCTGAAATCATATAAATTCTACTTCTAGGTTTTAAATTTCCTTCACTATCAAAATACATGAAAATATACAAAATTAGGTAACATTGTAAAAAAGTATTAATAAGACACATAAGAAACAGCATCAAACACAGTAATTGAAAGCTAAAATTGATACGAAACTAAGATTCTTCTCCTAGAAAAAATATTTAAAATGGAGACATTTATTTCATAGAATTTTAATGTAGAAATCAGCCTGATAGGAGAGTAGTCCTGAAATGTTATTTTCTTTCAAAAAGTTTCTTCTTAGTTGCATACAACATATGCTAAATTGGTCAAGGCTATTTTTAGACTGAACTCAGCCTGCTGAGTGGAAAGTTTACCTACCCTACTGAGCCACCAGGTAACCACTGGTGCTGCACTGTAGTGCTGCTACTTCATTTACTATAAAATCCACTATTTCTTGTTTTCTACTGACTCTCTTGGCTTGCACCGCTCTACTTTCCTAGAGCTCACTACACAATCACATAACTGAAGATTTGGTTCAGTCTCCTGGAACAGCGATGAAAGCTGTTTCCCTCTATTTTGCGATGACAAGATCCCCCAAAATTATGCTTGATGTGGGCAGCACCAGCAGTGGACACAATCAAGGTGTGCAAGGGAACTTCAAAAGGTACTAAACACCGTATGCCAGTCTCTCTGTGGTATGGACCCACTGTCAAAATTTCTCACAGTAATTTCTTGTTTCATTAGGTAATCTTAAGTTTTGGTTAACAGAATGCTAATTTTGCTGTGTGAGGGCTCGTAGTTAAGCAGTAGTGTTTATTTACCATTGATATGGGTCAGTCTAATAATAAGAAAATGAAACAGTAAATTTTGAAGAAGGGGAAGAGATGAGATAAAGTGTGACTAATGGTGCACTTCTCAGGATGGGTCCTGAATTACAGTATGGAAGATTGGGGAGGGGCAGAGGAAAGATCTAGAAGCATTTGGCTGTTAATGAGAATGACGAAGTGAACAGCGAGCACAGAATCTTGAGCCATGTGCTAAGGAACTGGACTTCCAATTCCATCTTATAATATCTCTGTGGATTTTTAAAAACAAGATCTCACTCTGTAGTTCAGACTGGCCTTGAACTCACAATGTAGCCCAGCCTGGCCTCAAAGTCACAGTGATCTTCCTGCCTCAGCCTTCTGAGTGCAGGAATTGTAGGTGTGAACCATCATGCCTGGCTATTTCTCTGATTTTGACAGAGTTTCTTAAAGCTCTGAAAATAAATTTCCTCAATATTAAATGTGGAGCAAAAATATCTAAATGTGTTTCTGTAGTAAGTTTCTGGAGAACCTGAAAAATAAAGCCTCATGTATTCTACATTTTATGAAGTGCATTAGTTATTCTTATAACAAAAATTCAAGACAATGTTGTTCATCAACATTTCCTGGATAATTTTAGTCTGTATGACACTAATGTTTCAAATATGCAAAATCTGATCAAGAAGCATCTATGAGTGCTTCATATGTACCTCATGCAACAAAATTGGACAAAATTAGGCAGATAATAGAGATATACTATAGGCCAAGCCAGCTTTCAATCAGGAAAACAGCTAATCCATCATAGCTTGCTGCAATGGCTAAAATATTACAAAATGTACATGAATTTGGTCAGATGTGGGTGTTTATTCCAGTCTCTTTGATCTCACCCTGCTAGACATATATTCTCATCTGTCCCTTAGATTTTTTTCAACATTTAATATTTTTAAAGACTTGCAATTCATTTGTTGTGTAACATATTTCTTCCAGGGTAATATTAGGAATCTACTCTTGGAACATGCTATGAGTTCATGCCAATTATCGGTAGGATAGAAAGAGGTAACTGTTCTTGAAAATAAACTTCCTTTTTTAATATGCTCACAACAGCTGAGGCTATCACTGGATTTTTGAGAGAAAAAAGCTGGTCTCTCCCAAGACTGGATAACATGTTACTTGCAACAGTATAGGCATCTCAAAGTGACTTAGGGCAAAAGACCTTCAGTTTTATCTATGTCCAACAGCATATGTAAGACTAATAAGCCTATTCTCTAGCAATGACTATGTTAACTTTCATGTGAAAAACTTGTCCAGATTGTGAATTCAATAGGCTTTCAATACAGTAACACACACGATTACATTTTTATTCGCTATTCGGCAATATCAGCCTTGGAGATACTAGAAATAAGAGCATCACTTACAGCTGTTATAGATGTCGTGAGATTCTCAGATAGTGATATAATGTCAAAGAGAAACAAGGTGTCATTTACACATATATGTATGATTCATTTCACTTATGAGTATGTACCCAAGGTGCTTCCCTTTAGCAAGAAATGTCTGAAATTTATCCTTTTTTGTGGCTTACTAGTACTCCATTGTATAAAAAACACCCTTTTTATTTAAAAAGAAAAAAACAGAAAAAAGGTAAAAATATAACAGAATTTTTAAAAAGATAAACAGTAAGAAATTATTAGTTGATAAATTACATATTGTCCTATTAGAAATACTTGTTCAAGTTACAAAATTAAAGCATACAGACTGGACATTCAAGCAGTGAGACTGTAAACAGTTCTGTTCAACAGTCCAACAAGAACTTAGAAATATGGTTATCAATCGTACACACTTAAATATACATGCAGATATATCTTTTACAGTACTTCCTATTTCATTCTTTCTTACAATAGCAATAACACATTTTTTAAATTTTATTGAAAGAGGAAAAAAAAGAAAAACAAAAAGGTAGCACAAATATTGTATTCTAAAAAAAAAGAGAAAAAAATAAGAAGTCACTATTAGATCAATTACATATTGTCATCTTGGATGTAGTTGTTTAAGTTACAAAGTTAAAGGATACAGAGTAGAAAGAAAAACAGTGAGACTGCAAACAGTTCTGCTCAAAGATCCAAAAAAGATTCAGTAATATGGTCATCTATTTTACTTACTTAAACATACATGCACTTATATTCCTTAGAGCCCTTTCTTTTACTCTCTATTTTACAATAGCAATTACACATTTTGGGTATTACTACTCTTATAGTTCTTACCATTTTTAACACTAGAGACACAATGTGATATTTATAAATATGATTCTTCTTTATTTCACTAATGAGGATAGTCTCAAGTTTTCTCCATTTACCTATGAAGGCCTCAAGATCATCCTTTTTTATAGCTGAGTAATATTCCATTGTATAAAAATACCATATCTTTTTTGTCCACTCTGTGGTTATTGGGCATCTTGGTTGTTTCCAAAATTTAGCTATTACTCATTGTGCTGCTATGAACATGGGTGCACATATATCACAGTGATATGAACTTTTCAGTTCTTCAGGGAAAATATGCAGGAGGAGATTAGCTGGATTGAATGGAGCTTCCAATCCTTGTGTTCTGAGAATTCTCCATATGGATTTCCATAGTGGTTACACCAGTCTACATTCCCACCAAGAATAGAGCAATGTTCCACTTTCCCCACAGCCTTGCCAACATTTGTTATCAATTGATTTCTTGATGGTAGCTATTCTTTCTGGAGTGAGATTAAATCTCAGTGTTCTTTTAATTTGCATTTCTCAAATGACCAGAGATGGTGAACATTTCTTCATGTATTTCTCTGTCATTTGTGTATCTTCCTCTGAGAACTGTGTGTTCATCTCAGATGCTCATTTTTGGAGAGGGTCTTTGAATTTGGGGGGCTTGATGTTTTTAAATTCTTTATATGTTCTGGACAGAAGTCCTTTGTCTAAGGGATTGCTGGCTAAAATTCTTTTACATTATGTGGTTTTTCTTTTCACTCTATAGGTGATTTATTTTGAAGTGCAAAAACTTTTCAATAATATGAGATCCCTGTTGTTGATACTGGGATCTCATACTGAAGTAGTTCCCATGCAGATTGCATTTTGTTCATGAATTCTTTGCCTGCCCCTATGTCTCCAAGACTTCTACCTACCTTGTCTTCCAGTAGGTTTGGTGTTTCTGTTTTAATATTGAGGTCTTTGATCCATTTAGACTTTAGTTTTGTGCATGGTCACAGGCTTGGATACAGTTTCAGTCTTCGGCATGTAGAGAGCCACATTTTCCAACACCATTTATTAAAGAGACTATCCTTCTTCCAGTGGACATATTTAGCCCCTTCGCCAAATATCAGGTGGCTGAATGTCTTTGTAGTTGTGCTTGCATCTTCTAATCTGTTCCATTGATCCTCAGGTTTATTTCTTTGCCAGTACCATGCTGATATTTTCACTGTGGCTTTGTAGTACAGTTTCAAGTCAGGAATCGAGACGCCTCTTGCCTTGCCTTTGTTGCCCAGAATTGCCTTTGCTATTCTAGCTTTCTTCTGTTTCCAAATGAATTTTAGGAGTGTTTTCTCTAGATCTGTGATGGTCAATGGTATTTTGTTTGGGATTGTGTTAAATCTGTTTAACAGGTTTGGGAGTATGGCCATTTTCACAAAGTTTGTTCTTCCACTCAAGAGCAAGGAATGCCCATCCATTTCCTAATATGTTCTTCAATTTCCTTTTTCAGCATAGTATAATTTTCAGCATATAGGTCTGTTACATTTTTAGTTAGGTTGATTCCTAAGTATTTCATTTTTTACATGTTATTGTGAACAGCAAATCTTTTCATAATTTCTATCTTGGTGAATTTTTTTTTGTTTCTGTACAGGAATGCTATTGATTTTTGAGCTTTGACTTTGTATCCAGCTACACTGCTGATCTTGTTTATTACCTCTAGTAGTCTTTTAATGGAGTTCTTTGGTTTCTTCTATGTAGAGTATCACGTCATCTGCAAATAGTGATAATGTAACTACTTCCTTTCCTATATTTATTCTTTTTATTTCTCTCTCTTGTATGATTGCCCTGGCTAGTGTGTCCAGAACTATATTGAAAAGGAGTGGTGATAGTGGACCTCCTTGTCTTGTTCCTGATTTTAGGGTAAAAGCATTCAGTTTTTGAACATTTAGTATATTGTTGGCTGTTGGTTTGTCATAGATGGCCTTTATAAGGTTGAGGTAGACACCATGTATTCATTCAACTCTAGAGTCACAAAGGCTATCTATGACAAATGAACAGCCAACATTATAACTGTTCAAGAACTGAGAGCCTTCATTCCAAAATTAAAAACAAGACAAGGATGTCCACTATCACCATTATCATTCAATATAGTTCTGGAAATGTTAGCCACAGCAATCAGAAAACAGAGAGAAATAAAAGGAATAAAGATAGGAGAGTAAAAAGTTAAATTATCACTATTTGTGATGACACGGTACTTTATATTGAAGACCCAAATATTCCTTGACAAGACTACTAGAGGTAATAAACAGATTCAGTAGTGTAGCTGGATAGAAAGGCAACACTCAAAAATCAATAGCATTCCTGTACACACACACAAAAAAAAATCAGAGAAATTATGGAAATATTGCCTTTCAAAATAATATCTAAAAAATTGAAATGCTTAGAAACAACCTAAGCAAGAATGTAAAAGACATATATGCTGAAAATTATACTACTCTTAAAAAGAAGATTTAAATGGATATTAGAAAATGGAAGGATATTCGTAGCTCTTGGTTAGCAAGAATCAACATTTTGAAAATGGCCATACCCCCAAAACCGTTATACATATTTAAAGCAATCTCAATCAAATTACCATTAACATAACTTACAGATCTAGAGAAAACATTCCTAAAATTCATTTGGAAACAGAAGAAAACTAGAATAGCAAAGGCAATTCTGGGCAACAAAGGCAAGGCAGTAGGCTTCTCAACTCCTGACTTGAAAAGATCCTACAAAGCTCCAGTGATAAAATCAGCATGGGACTGGCAAACAAATAGACCTTATGATGGAAGGAACAGATTAGAAAATGGAAACACAACTACAAAGACAGTCATGGTATATTTGACCAAGGGCTAAACATTCTCATTGGGAAAATGATAGCTTCTGTAATAAATGTTGTTGTAAAAATTGGCTTTTCTCATACCTAAGACTAAAACTATACCCATGCCTATCACCATGCACTAAAATAAAGCCGAAATAGATCAAAGATCTAAATATTAAAACAGAAATACTGAATCTACTAGAAGACAAGTTAGGTAGAAATCTTGGAAACATAGGTGTAGGTAGAGAATCCATGAACAAAATACAAATTTCAGGGAAAATTCTTCAAAGAATCAGCAACTGGGATCTTGTATTAATAGAAAGTTTTTGCACTTCAAAAGAAATCACCAACAAAGTAAAAAAAAACCCACACAGTGGGAAAGAATTTTAGCCAGAAATCCCTCAGGCAACAGACTCATATCCAGAAAATATAAAGAACTGAAAAGCATCAAGCCCCCAAATACAAAAACTCTCTCAAAAAATGGGCATCTGAGATGAACATGCATTTCTCAGATGAAGATATAGAAATGGCAAATAAATACATGAAGAAATGTTCATCATCACTGGTCATTCAAGAAATTCAAATTAAAATAGCATTGAGATTTTATCTCACTCTGGAAAGAATGGCGGTCATCAAAAAATCAACTGATAACACACATTGGTTGGGCTGTGGAGGAAAAGGAACAGTTCTCCACTGTTGGTGAGAGTGTAGACTGGTGCAGCCACTGTGGAAATCAGTATGGAGATTCCTCAAAAAAGTAGGACTGGAAGTTCCATTCAATCCAACTATGGAATAGAAGGAGGAAGGTAGGAAGGGAGAGACAGAAAGAGAGAGACAGAGAGGAAGAGATAAAAAGGAGAGATATAGGTAGAGAAAGAGGGAGAGAGAGAGAGTAAGCCAGAGGGGCGGAGGTAGAGAGAGAGAGTATAAATAGAGCAGAAAAGTACCCAGAGTTTAGAACACCAAAATGATTAAAAGTTCAGGTAGCTGATGCTGTCATTTCAGAGAGCCAAAGAAAAGAGAGCTGGAGAGGGAGAAAACTCTACCCAAACATCATAAGAAGATTTAGCAGTGCAGAGATGAGAACAAGCACATGAGGAAACTGTAGCAGATGCTGATAAAGCATTGATCTTTCAAATTCATGAAGAGTAAGCCAGCTCAGGTCTCCAGGAGAGAAGAGATCAGTGATGCACCCCACCTACAGAAAAAGGGGGACAGAAAGCCTCACCCTCAGCTGGCACTGGCACTGGCAGGGTCATCAGGAGATCATGCCTGTGCCATGTAGAAACTTTTCTATACCACCTGGACCTGCTCAGAATCTCTGCAGTTCATTATTCAAGCAAAGATCAAAAAGTCTCAGGCCTTTCCAAACTCACCAAACAATATTCCCAAGCAAAGCTCATGAATCCCTCTAGCAATACAGGGTTCCCAGCTGTAAGGGATAAGGCTCTAAGCAGAAATCCAACCAGAAACTCTCAGAGATACAAAGCAGCAAGTAAACAAATCTCTGCTGAGGAGAGGCATCAAGGAATAAATGGAATCCAGGTGGGAACTGAGGGGGAAATGTTGGCCTTTATTTACATATGATTGCCTATGAAGAAAATCTAGTAAATATGCACAGCTTAGACACAGTGAGAGCTCCACATGATTTCAGGATATGTTTGCAATATATTTTGCCTAGGGACTGTAAGGACATATGCAAATTAAGACTAAGAAATTCATTTCTCCCTTTAAAGAGACAGCTCTTGTTATTAAATCACTTACCTATAGAAATTTTAAGTCTTTCCTCTGACTCTGAAAGGCATTTAAATTTTTCTGAAAGCTAAAAGAAGAGAAAAGCCCTCTTGAAAGGTTTATTACCATGGAAGTTCCTTGTCAAGGCCATCCCTTTGAAATGCAGTCAGCAGGGAATATTATGTCCCCACCCTCCATTTCAGTTCAGGATCAGGAAGTAGGAACTTTACTTTAGGTGCCTCCTTCCTCTATGTGGCTAAAGAACCCCTGCTATAAAATATGTGTCATGTGCATGTATAAACTCGCTCTCCGCATGTGATCACTATGCAGATGAATATCCTTCTGTGACCTGCAGTCACTACTAAGCAAACCACCAATGTTGAAGAGACCCATTATACCAGAAACTCTATAAATCCTCATCCAACCAGGAGCAGGGGGATTCAGATTTTCTGACCGTTGATAATTACACTGTAGGGTACCTTTTGCTTTCATTGAAAACATGTGTTGGATACTTTTAGAAATAGATCACTCTAATGCACATGAAAAATGAATGGACAAACTGAGTAGTAGACATACAAATCAAAACTGGATTTATGCACCTGCTATTCATTTCATACATGACTTCAATTCTCACATCACAGTGCAAATGTGTTTAAAAATGTTGAAGATAGTTAATGCTCAAAGCCAAGACTTAATTGATTTTCATATTCTTGCATTTCCTAAATAATGCTCAATTATATTGTCTAGTTCAACCTCAGAAACTCTCCTCTTCCTAGGACAAATGGAAGGAACTAGGAGAGCCATTGATAAAAACACACTCAGACATGAAAGAGCTGTTTGTTTTATTTTCAGCAGAACAAGCACTGCAAGGGGCCTAGAGAAGAAACAGGGCCCTTCCCAGCCAAGTGGCAGGGCACCTGAGGAATTGTTGAACTAGTAAAGTCATTGCTTAGGCATGGAGGAGAGATGAGGAAAACTGAATCCACTTTTGCAACTGAGGCTTGTCCAGAAGCTAAGTCTAGAAACCGTCCAATAAGGGAAAAACCATGGAAAGCTGGTCCAACATGTAGGCGACAGAAACATTTAGAAGGTGGAAATCTTCTGCAACTATCAGGCTATGGGAAAGGACAAACACAATCAGAGCAGTCATGCTTAGGTTCCGCCTACCATACAGCCAATCTTCAGCATAGAGTATAGAGCGCCCTCACCACCACCCTGGTCAGGAGCCAGCAGGCTCCACACAGCAAAGCCTCCCATAAACTGTAGCTGAGGGTCAGCGCAGTTCCCATGGACGCCCCCTCAGCCCCACTCCTGCCCCTCAGCCCCACTCCTGCCCCCTCAGCCCCACTCCTGCCCCTCAGCCCTACCTACTGCCCCCCAAGCAGCCCACTGCTGCCCACAACTCACATATTCACGTCAGAGCCGTTCAATGTGAGCTCCCTCTGAACTCCGGGTTCCCAGGGCTCAGCTACCAGGCTGAGGTACTCCAAAGCGAACTCTGCATCCAAGGCATTTAGGAAAGGAAGCGTGCTGGTGGTCATCTGGTTAAGGCGACTTTGACCTATGGTGCCTTCACCCTCAGGTCACCTGGAAAACCTAGAAGGTCTCTTTACCCCCACCCCGTTCCTCCTGGCAGTTGCCCCCCCACCAGCCTGCGTCCTCCAGCCCCGAGGTCCCCTCCTCCATTCCTGTCCCTTTGCAGCTGGTTTTTACCAACACCCCCACGCTCCCAGTTCCGGGGCCACCTCCAGCCGTCCATAAGGAAGGATACAACTCCCACAGTACACCAGAGGAGTCTTCTGAGGAGTTTTCTGAAGAGGCTGAGGCATCTCCGCCAGGCAGTGGTCCCTGCCCCATGCCCCGGTCCTCCGGACACTCCCAGGCAGCAGCACCTTCTTCTCCTGCCCGTTCTCGGCCTCCAGTGTGGTCAGGCCCTCCAGGAGCCCCCGGTGTATGCCTGTCACTCTCCCCTCCCTGGGCACCTCCCTGGGAATCTTCCGGGGCCTGCATGGCTGACTATGCTCTGTGGCTCCCCTCCCTCATGGAGCGCTACCACAAACACCTGGTACTTCGAATGCCTCAAAGGACCTCCCACAACGCAATGAGTGACAAGCACAGCACCTCCTCAGATGGGTCGTAGGCCTTAGACGCCCCTGAATGGCTGAGTCCATGGAAACTTCCATGCTCCCCACTGGTCCTCGGGAGACCCTTTGGGCAAGAAAGAGACAGGCCTTTGTTTGGGAATCTCGGCCCTTGGCACTGAGGCCATTTAAGGCTCCACAGAGCACAGGCATACAGGCCCCTAAGGGAACCTCCCAAGCTATCTTCTGTTCCTGACTATCAATAGAGAGCTGAAGGTGCCTGAGGCTCCTGACAGGGCAGTGTCTGTCTCTCTGTCACAAATACACATGGAAGATGATGAATCAAGACAGAGCCAACCAATGCATACTATCCTCTAAGCAAAATACTGAGTTTTCCCATTATTCTCAAGTGCCTCAACCTCCAGTAGTTTGCTTTATTCTCAGCACCAGGCTGAGATACAGAGCAGGTATATTCCCTGAATGGAGTAAAAAGACAGAAAATAAGGGAAAGTAAAAGAGAAGGCCATCAGGGTAGGAGAAGGGGGAGGAAAAAGTTTTGAGGGGACCCTCAGCCCACAGTACTGGAGGTACAAAGCAGGAAGTAAACATAGCATTTTATGAAGAGAGTAATCAGTAAACAAAGGCCTCCAGGTTATAAAGAAGGGAAAACACCTGCCATTGTTTTACACATAATATACAGAAAACATCTCAAGTCTCCATGAATTAGACATGATGTGAACTGATTATGTTTGCAGTGCACAATGTTTCACAGGGTTGCTGTGAGGACATATATTCTCCCTGTGCAAGCATTTCTGTCTGTTACTAAAGCAATTACTTACTTGTACTTGTAAGTTCTCATGTGTGAAAAGCATATAAACATATCTCAAAATGTAGAAGGGAAAAGGCCTGGATCCAAATTTATGAGTAAATAGATCTTTTGTGAATGACCTAAGAACTATCACTTTGAAATGTAAACAGCAGGGAAGGTAATTCCCCTACTCTTCACTATTGTGCTAGATATTTCTTAATCTGTTCATATTCACATATGATGTCTAAGGGTCAGGTACGCCATTAATTTGGACATCAAGTCATCTCAGTTTCCTTTTTTGTTAAAATATTTGGTTTTACGCACAAAGGCTTTTTCCTGTGGATGGACTGTTTAATTGTTAGGATGTCAGGAATGAGGGATGCTTTAATCTTAATGATTTACCTTGGCCTGAGCACTGCCTTTTCTGTCTTCACCCCAAAGCAATGAAACAAGTTAAGAATATGTCATGCCAATACATACCGCGTTGGACAGGCTATTTTAATTTAAAGGCATTTGAATCAGAGAAAATGCAAACCCTTCAGACCTTCCCTCTGAGTATTAAAGTAATAGATGAAATATCTAAGTTATATATGTCTTCCTTAATAGATTAGGGTTTTGATTACTGACCAGAATTTCTGCCAAGATCATTCAGTACCAATTACATTAAAATAACTTACATTTTTCTAATTTCCACATAGTAATGTCAACATTGTTTTACAACTCACCACAAGTTACCACATTCAGTGTACAACTATTGGGTCCTCATATCCTAATCAGTACTGCTGTTTGAGTCTCACAGGACTCACGATGATGCATAGTGGCCCTCAGAACCTTGTAATTATGGTGCTTTATAGGATCCTAACACTTGTAACCACAATCGTGTTATTTCTCCTTCAGAGCTCAAAAAATGATAAGTAGAAGTTTATTAGTTTTAACTCCAGGATTTTGCGCTGGCATGTTTAAAATGTTATACATTCTTCTTAGGACTAGACCCAGTCTTGATTTCGTCCCTGTAGTTACAGATAGTAATTTGTAAGTGCTGTATATTGCCA
>PVLA01013774.1:0-34728 GCA_004027455.1 Hydrochoerus hydrochaeris | reverse complement strand
TTTGATTATTACCTGCCTTTGAAGTTTTATACTGTCTACAATGTTTTATTTTTACTAATATTGTTATTTACTGCTATACTCAATTATACTGCTATATTCAATTATGCCTGATGATATAGACATTCTATTGAAGATAATAAGAAACAACACAGTAATCATTGTAGATCACCTTGTACTGTGGTTTTATATGACTTTTTGGTTTCATGTTTTTATAGGAATTTGTTTTGTCTTGCTATGTTTTGTTTTTCCCTCTAGTACAGAAAGTATAGAAATACATGCAGAGATTCATGCATGCATAGCTGTCTACACTCTCACTGTCTGACTATCTACTTTGTGTGCTCTAATTTTGTAACTTGATCAACTATTTCTAAGAGGACAATATGTAATTTATTAACTAGTGATTTCTTATTGTTTATCTTTTTTTTGGAATTCTGTATTACCTCTACCCTTCACATGCTTTTGTTTCTCTTTAAATAAATTTTAAAAAAGAAGCAGCAAATCAGCAGCAAGGAGCCTCGTTTCCCTTTGACTCTATTCAGATTACCAGCCTATGGACTGGTGCCATCTGCACCTTCTACTTTCAGTAAATCTATTCAGCCACCCCCAGAACTGTGCCAAAGCAATTAGTGGACAAATATAGTACTACACACACTTAATCCTTGTATCATACAACCACAATCCAGTCACCTTCCTAAAGCCCCAGCTATGTGCACAGGAGGCTTTGAGGGCCATCCAGATATAAACCAGAACAGGTGGGAATCATGATCAAATAGAATTCCTAGAAAACAAAGCAGAGGAGGGGTTCTCAGCCAGGTGAGCGGCCAGGAGGAGGGACTTTATGGGCTACAGACCAGGTCCTTGAAAAGGGAGCACAACCCACCTGGGGTTGAGGTCTCCAAAGGGACATATGGAGGTGGGCACTGGGAGGGCTGGGAAAACTGCAACCTCGATGGGAATAAATGATTCTCCCAGTAACAGGAAATCAACAAGAAGCAAACAGGAAGGAGCAACCACCAGTTCAGGGTACCATGGCCATCTGCTCTGCCTATAAAGCCAACCTGGCCAGATCACAATGCTCCTTAAAGCTTTCAGTGGTTCTCTGTGCATCTTGAGATGCATCTGGAGAGGAGCTTGACTGAAGCCCCCCCCAACATATTCCCATTGCTCACCAGCACTCTTACCGGACTCCATACTTTCCTCTGCCACTCCTGGGTGCCAGCCATGAGGAACATGCTGCATTTTCCAAAGCACCCCGGACCTTGGTTCCCACCTGGGATGCTCTTCTCTGTGAAGTCTTTGTTGATCATCAAAACTGGGGAGGTTCAATCCTCTCCGTGTGCCCTCTCTGTGAATCCCCTGCCCACTTGTTTAATCACATGGTTTCAGGGCCCGTCCATCCTGTTTGGTATTGCCTCCCACCCCGAAGGCTGTGTGCTATGACACCTGTGGCTCCTCCTGGGGCTTTTCTATCTGCCTACTGGAGAACATTCAGCCCAGCTTGGAGGCACCCTGAATTACTGGCCTCCAAGGCCACCCTCAAAAAATGCTGAAGATGTAATGCATAACTCACCCAGTTCTTTGGCTACTAGCATGCTTTACAGTATCTCCCAGTGGTCCCTGGGAAGATGGAATGCCAGCTGCCTATAGTAGCAACTAAACTCATTACACCTTGATCAGCTTTCTTCCATTCTCTGCCTCAATTCCCTGATCTTTTCTCCCACTGTTTCCTGCAATCACCTCCAAAGAAACTACTTGCTCACACTCAAGTTCTTCTTACAGGGCTTGTTTAACAGCGTAGAGAAAGGCACTTCTTCCATAACCCATGTCTAGCAGTGTTTTGATTTTTGGAAAGGGACTTACTGTCCTAAGCACTATCAACTCTCTGAGGGCCAGGATTTCATATTATGATAGAATGATAGAATGGCAAGGAGAACTAGGTCCATCCCCTGCCACAGTTTGAGACTTCAACACTACACTATCCTACACAAACACATCCAGCAAGCAGAAAATCAATATTACCATAGTTGAAACCTATAGCACCATCAACTGGGTATAATATTAGACACCTGATGAGTGTGTGTTTGTGTGTGTGTGTGTGTGTGTGTGTGTGTGCACACGCGCATGTGTGTGGTACTGGACATTAAATCCAAGGCCTTAGCAATAAGCAACATCCTCAGTCCTATATTTTTTTCTTTTTTATTTGGAGACAGAGTCTCATTAAATCACTACATTGCCCAGGTGAGGCTAAAACTTGTGTTCCTCCTCCTGCCTCGGTCTCCCACAGTGCTTAGGTTACGGGTGTGCAGCATCACGCCCAGCTTAACCGACATCTATAGAATGCTTCAGGCAAGGCTTCAAGAAGCCAGCAGGGGGTGAGGAGGGGAGAGAGTGTAATACTCTTTTTATCGTATTCTTCTAGTCTATCCAGAATAACGCAATGCAGTTTGGTGACAAATGTAGTCCTGGGATGCCCTCTAGCGTCGAAACTGTGAAAACACATCAGCTGCCGACTCACGACAAACTTGGACTTAGGGCGCCCTCTTGTGATAAAATAATGGAAATGACCACAAAATCTGAGAACATAATATTAACAGCCTACAGTATTCAGAATTTCTGAAAATAGGCACAAATTTGGATGATAAAGAGTAGAATAAATACCTAATTCTTCCATGTGCTGGTGCCATCATATGCCAATAAGTATCAAGAACTTCAAGACACTAGGACAGTCAAAGATTTTGTGGTTAATAGTGTAAAGACACAAGAAACAAAAGGAAAAACAGACAAATGAGATTACATGAACTAAAAACTCCTGCACAGCAAAGGAAAAAAAAGTGAAGAGACGATCTACAGAATGGAAAAAATATTTTCAAACTATACACCTGCCAAATGGTTATAACTATAAAGAATTCAAATAACTCAGTAAATAAACAACTCAGTTATAAAATGGGTAAAGGGTATGATTAGACATTTCTCAAAGGAAGACATACAAACTACCAAAAGGTATGAAAAAATTCCCAGCATCAATAATCACTGTGAAAGTGCAGATCTAAGCCACAATGAAACATCACCTCTCTCCCCACAGTAAAATGGCTATAAACAAGACAAAAAAAAAGGCTACTGAGGATTTTCATGTAAAGGGAACATTTGCACACTCTTGGTGAGAATGAAAATTACCATATCCATAACAGAAAACAGTACAGAGATTCCTTTAAAAATTAAAAATAGAACTAGCATAAGATCCAGAAATCACAGTTCTGTGTACATATACAGAAGAAACAAAATCAATATGTCAAACAGACTTCTGCACCCATGTTTGTTACAATACTATTCGCAATAGCCAAGAAATAACCTAAGTGTCCACAAAGTGAGGAAGATCAAGGAAATGTACATAGACACACTGGAGTATTATTCAGCCACTGAAAAGAACTAAATCCTGTTACTTGTGATCACATGAATGGAAGTGGAGACCAATATGTGAAGTGAAATAAAGCCACATGCAGAAAAGCAAGTACTACATGATCTTGCTCATGTGAGAAATATAAAACCCTTGATCTCCCAGAAATCAACAGTAAATTGGTGGTTACCAGAGGTTGAGGAGGATAGCAGGAAAGGGGATCTAGGGCACTTGGGTAACTATAGATAATAATTTATATTGTATTTCAAAAAGAAGAAACTATAGATAATAATTTATATTGTATTTCAAAAAGAAGAAAAATTCTGAATGTTTTTACCATAAAGAGATGATATACCCTCTTTGAGAAGCTAGACATACTTATTATGATTAAAACACATCACCCATTAAGTATAATTTTTATGTTTTAGGTATAATTTTAAAATTAAGTTTTAAAAATAAAATAAATAATAAAAATAAATAGCAAATAATAAATAAAATAAATTTTAAAAGAGTGTGTGTTATTCATTGCTCTATCTCCAGGGTCTGGAATAGCAAGCACCCTTACCTACTGACGCATTCAGTCACCCAAAATACTGACTTCCAGTGTCTAACACTGCACTCAATAAATATTTGTAAATATAAAAGAAATGAGCTATTGAGAAGTGAAATGAAATGGAATAATCTTAAGTGAATATTAGAAAATGAAAGGATTCAGTTTGAAAGGGCTACATACTATACAGTTCTAAAAATAGGAAATTCTGAAAGAAGGAACTAGAGGGGCAGTAAAAGGGTCAGTGGTTTCCAGAGGCTGTGAGAAAAGGACAAACAGATGGAACACAGTAGATTTCCAGGGCAGTGAAACTGTTCTATGTGATATAGTAATGGTGGATATACACTATTATACATGTGTCCAAATGAACAGAATATACAATTCCAAGAGTGCTCCCTAATGCAAACTATGGATTTTGAGTGACAATGGTCTGTAATGTAGGTCCATTGATTATAACAGATGTGCCACTCTGGAAGTTGTTGCTTCAGCTAGACGCAAAATCAAAAGGAAAGAGAAATCAAGGTACAAGAGCGTTACAATTAATAGCAGCAAAGTTAACGCTTGAAATGTAGAAATCTGCACATTTAACCACTGTACCACCTGCCTCTCGATATTTTTACTACCATTATTAGTATTGTTCTGCAAATAGGTACACTGAAGCTTAGAGAGCCACTTGCTAAAGTCCCAGATTCAGTGAGAGAATAAATTCCAGATTTCCTGAAATTCTGAATGCCAGTTCTTTCTCCACTCTGACACATTGCTTCTGCATTCTACCAAGTCTATTTCCTCAAAGCATCTAGGAAGATTCAAGTACATTATCTTGTAAAGGGGGAATCTTGTATTCCAAGTACAACATTCAAGTACTCAAATCTTTCTGAAAACAAACTGCTTTTCCTTTTTAATCTGGCTTTATTGTTAAAGTGAGGATCTTCACTAATTTAATTTATCAGTGAATAAAATGTGGCCCTAATCTGCTGCAGGACTTCAGCATTTGTAGCATGCTTCACTTCGACACCAATTTGCATGTATTCATGAGGCACATAGGATGAGTACAACACAGAACAGAAGGAAACCCAAGTATAAATGTAGCCAACAAATGGCAAATAGGAGGAGGTAGATTTTTTTCCCCACTGGAAAAGATATCCACTAAAACACTAGAAGTGGATAGTGTTTTTTAAATTATTTTAATGCTTATCCATCTGTATAAGATCTGCTATAATTCCCTGGCCTACATTTTTCACTGATAAGAGATAGCCAAGATACCCAAATGGGAGGGATAGCATCTTTGTAGAAGGCTTTTATTTGATTAGACTCTGCTTTCATTTCATAGAAATGTATTTTTCCAAGGGCATCTCCTTCCTTGCTTCATTTTGCATCCCTGCTTCTGTTTCTTTCCACAAAACCCAAGGCTCTATATCTTCAAGTTAATACCATAGTGCACCAGAATGCATAATTATGTGCAGTTTGATTTCCTTTAGGTCATGTTCATATTCAGTTATTGTATAGAGAGAGGGAGAAATAACTCAGTATGTGTATAAGCTTTCCTTTGAATCTTTAAGCTGTTAGTTCAATCTGCCCTAAGATAAATTAGATATAATTCCTAAGGCTTGGTGTGCTCTGGTGAACTATCTTAAGTCCTCAAGGTTTCAAACAAATGTCTTTCTTTTTCTTCTTTCAGAAAACTAATCTGGGTCCCAAAGTATGTCCCTTGCTAGTGTGGTTTCTTTTTATTTCCTTTCATCCCAAGAAGAAATCTCAGTTCAGCATGATCCAATGCCTCAGTCACCGGCTGAGTGATGTTTACTTAAATAACAGCCTTTCCCAGATGGCTGATGCTAGCTTCAGGTCAAAACATAATGAAACTAAAGAGTGATCAGTGTTTAGAAATCACTGGAGTCTTGCTGGGTATGCAAGCATAATGCAGTTTCAACGTATCCTCTGATTCATGGCCAACCCAAGAAGAACAACTTGGAAGGGGCTAATTTTGTCTATTTTCTCTCTTTGGAAGTTATTGGAAACAAAAGTTTCTGAATGCTGAGAGTGAAGAATGGATGATGTGTATGTGCATGTTTGCATGTGAGTAATTAGACACCATGCACAGTAATCAAAGTAAATGCCTCCAAAATGCTTCCAAAAGCAACTCCAGGGGAGAATATCAAAGATAATAGAACTTAACATCTATTGTAAAGCCTATGGTAGATTTTACCATCTGGGAGAGTGTAAACATCTTAAGGGATCTGGAGAGAAAATAAGCCTGAAGACAATGTAGTACTTTCTTTTGATTTTATCCTAGTATACTTCCATTAAAACATTCAAATTTTGAAATGCGAAGATTGTTTAAAATCTATATTTTCATCCAACATTTTTAAAATGTCGTATGATCATATTAAATACACTTGACATATCTGGAACCAACTATTAAGAGTCTTACCAAAGAAAGAACACCTTTGCTTACTACTAAATCTAACATTCAAATATGCATTGGTCAAGCAATAATAATTCTCTTCCTGTATGTGTTGTTCTACAATTTTCAAGGCACTTTCCCAGAGATGATCTCCTTTCATCTTCACAATAACTGTGGAAAGGAAGTGCAGAAGTTATTTTCATCAATTTTACACTTGAAGAAACGAGATCCCAGAGACTATAGTGGAGATTTGCCAGTTGTTCACAAAACTGTGTCCCTTTTCCTTTGGGCATACAGTAAGACTACATTTCCCATGATCTCTTCAGGTTAGTTATGAATATGAGATAGGTCTTGCCTGGTAGAATATGGATAGAAATGATGTGGACCACATAAAACTCTTCTGTATAAGTGTCCTTTTCCCCTTTCTCATTTCCTAAATAAATTAAGATCAATTGAAAAACTAAGACAACTGCAAAGCTCCATGATGAAAGAAGCCTGAGTCACTAGTAGGAGAGTAGTTGTCCAGACAGGAATATACATGGAATTGTTGCATAAATTAGAATTGCATTGTTTTAAGTTACTGGATAAGCTACAGAGTACAACACAGTGCCTCACATATGGTTGGTGCTGGGAAATAAGTGAATGTTAAATTAAACACTAGAATAGTTTTGATCTGGTCTCAAAAAATTAATTAGCTGTATAACATTGGGTAAATCATTTAAATTGTCTATGTCAATTACCATAACTGCTATAGCAAATAATTTAAAACAATATAGTATTTAAAATTATGACAGGTGGGGGGGTGGAGATTTAACTCAGTGGCATAAGCACCTGCCTTGCAAGCACAGAGTTGTGAGTTCAATCCCTGGTACCAAAAAAAAATCAGTTAAAATTATGACAGACAGGTCACACACAAACATGTTGTATATCTCAACTCTATGAGGCCCTCCTCCTTCTCCTTCTTGCACATGTTCTTCTAGTAGTCACTTTTTCAAAGATCCCAGCAACACCCAAATATAATGACCAATATGCTGCTACACTGATCTAAGGGGACTCATATCTGAAAACTATCTCTCCAGAGTTCCCTTCCTTCACAATAATAAAATCAATTGTTAATAAACCATGTACCCTCTACTGTTGAAGTAACATCAAATAGACTTCTTTTTTATTTTAAAAAGCAAAAAAAGGATAGAAACTATACAGAATTTTTTAAGGTGGTAGGAAATTAACACCAGTTAATACATTGCATATTGTTATCCGAGAAGCAGTTGCTCAGGTTACAATATTCAGGCATGAAAAAATGATCAGTCAAACAATGAAAGCACAAACTGCTCTTTTTGATGAACTAACAGATAGTAGTATATCAAATAGACTTTTTAAAAAGAACCTGATAAATAAAACTACCAGAAGATGGAGAAAACAGGCAGTGACCGAAATCCTACTAGCAACAGATGACATCAAGGAACCAGAGGCCAGAAGGCATTGACTAGGCAAGCAGAGGTAGGGAGTCTATCAGGTGAGGGGTACTAGTAAGAGGAAACTTCCACCAGAAGGGAGAGGCAGAGACCAATAGTTGTTCAGGACCCTGGAGAGCTCCCCGTGAGCATCTTTGTGGTCAGAATGTTTATGAGACCCAGTTAGGTAGTTTGCCCTTTCTTCTGAACTCCCTAGTTGATAAAGAGGTATTGTCCTCTATATGAATGTCATAGTCTCTGTGGAACAGGACACCCATTCTTGTTCTTTCTGAGGAGTCCAATGTCTGTGTCTGGTAGATACCTTGAGGCTGTCTCATCTAGCCCTACTGAGAACCACATGAGATGCACCCATTTAAGAAAATCTAGAAAAGTGCATACTCTGTGATAGCTGATTATACCAATTTGAATAAGAAACACAATTAAATTGGATCAGCATATTTCGGGGTATGGAAAACTCGCTCTATGGAGAATTGTCTCCAGAATGGTATAAAAGGGAAAGGAAGAAGGAAGGCTCACTTCTGCTCCTTCAGAGGAGCTCCAGTCTTCACCTTCACCTTGGACATCATCTCCTGGCCTCCAATGCAGACTGTTCGACCTCCAGCACAGGCCCTTAAACCTTCCACTGCAGACCCTTTGTCCTCCTGATATAGACTCACACAGGACGGTACAGTGGGCTCCAGGCCTTCAGTGGATCACTCAGATCTGCAGCACATAGGCAGACCTTTTCCAGTCTTCCACATCTGACTCTGTGGGCCGCCATTGTAGGCCAATCTTGGAAATTCTTATTGCATTAAATATGTTTCTCCAGTAAGCACTGACTGATGCATACTTGAAGGACATCTTCTTTAATTTATTCTGTGCTAGACCTTGTCTCTCTTCTATGTTAGAAGCTGGTGCTTAAGTGTATCCAAACTCCAAATATCTCACCCTACTGAAACTTTCTTACTATAATAACTACATTATTAAGGCCTATGACTCTAATAGAAGTATCATTTAAATTGCAGGACCCTTTCTTCCTAAAGTTGTGTTTTCCAGGAAGTAAATGTGTATTCTGTGAAAATTGATTCTGTAGTAAAATAAATTGAAGAAAATTTGAATGAAATACTTGAGATACCTTTTATATATTTCCCATTTATTTATAAAGGACAATGTGATAAATGTCTTCAGGTATATAAGATTTTTCCCTCTTGAGATTTTATTCTTTATAGATATATTATCCAAAGCACTATTCCTGAGGTAAAGGGCTTGAACAATGTTGTATCTTTTGATGAGTATGGCCAAATCCAATTGAGAATGTTTAATTTTACTTTCATTAATAGTATATACAAATAGCAGTTTTGTTAGTACCTGATTTTCTGTGCCCTTTAATGAGTAGCATCTAGAACTACTTTGATAAAGTGACTATAGTAAATGCTCAGAATGGATCTCAACTTGATGTAGTTTATGGAAGATGTAACAAAAGTATGTAGTAGGGTTTTACACACATATATTTCTGTCCTAAGTACAGTTCCTCATTTGGAATTGCTTATTATGTCTTTTCTTCCTTGTTTTAGGTTATAAATGTTCACATTTAATTTGTCATAGCTAGGAGGTCTCTGTTTTCCATGTTTTTAGCATTATTTTTCCTGTGTGGTATAATCTGTCATATACACAATTTTTATGTGATCAGATTTGTCAGTCATAAGTGTGATATCCTATTACTTTAAAGCTTATGAAACATAAAGAACTCTATAGCCCTCTAAATTCAGTTTTCCCACCTAGCATTGTTGTATGAAATGTGGATCTAAACACTTTTTTATAATTTAGTGATAGATATCCCAATATAATTTATAGTCTAATCTTTTTCTCTGGTGTCCTTTCATTTTTACCATTGCTCACATAACACATACAGGTTGAAATAAAGTAGGATATTTCAAATCTCATGAAAAGAAGTAACATGAGAATAGATGGAATTATTTAACCATTTCCTGCATGGATTGTCCCAGCCTACTCATGAAGGGTTTACAATCTTGTTGCCAAAAGTCAAGCTTTTGACTACATCCTTCAAGTATGTGAATATAGAAACTTAGCATCCTTAAAATGGATGGTGAAATTTCACCTACACAATTTAGATGTGTAGTAAAAATGTGTAGTAAAAATGTAGTTTCTTTATTCCTTATCCTAATATATTATTCTTCACACACCCTAATGTCACTTATTTCCAAGCCCATGCATCTTTTTTGGCTAGAGTCTACATCAGTGAAGGCAAAACTTTTAGAGCTTTCAATGATAACAAACAGCCCACTGCAACACGCATATCATAGGTTTACCACCACTGGTCTATGTATTGGGTACTCATGTGAAATGTTGATCTTGAAAAGAAAGGGCCCTTGAAATCTCTGGTGCTATGGACCACTAATTGCCTTGAGGTTGACATAAACAGATGGTGAACTTATGGTCTCTTTGGGGTTTAACTCAATGTTCCAGAAGAGTATTGGTGCATTCCGTCTGATGGCTTCAATCTCATCTCTAGAAATCCTTGGATCCCTGTTACAACCTCTTTCTCTTACCATGTGAAAAATGATTCATCCTTATCCTCTTCTCCAAATCACTGTACCCTATCATAGCCTCATGGCAGGCTTCCTAGCTCCCACAGAGAGTCCACACCACATAAGAACTAAGATTAACTCAAGAGCCAATTAGATTCTCCCTGTACAGCAGGAGTCTACAATCCTTGGGCCATGAACTAGGCTGCACAGCAGAGGTGGAGCAGCAGGCTAGTGAGGAAAGCTTCATCCGTATTTACAGTTGCTCCCCATCACCCTCGTTTTTATATGAGCTCCACGTCTTATCAGATCAGTGGCAGTGTTAGATTCTTATATGAGCACAAACCCTAATATGAACTGCACAAGCAAGGGAACTAGGTCAAAGCTCCATATGAGAATCCAATGCCTGATGGTTTGAGGTAGAGCTGAGGCAGTGATGGCAGCACTAGAGAGCAGCTGAAAATACAAATTAACATTAACAGAGAGTTTGAACACAAGGAGACCACAATAAAACAGTTGCTTGCAGACTCATATCAAAACCCTATCAGTGAATGGCAAGTGACAGTGAAGTTTCAGGCTTTACAGTGGCAAATGAGTTGATGTCCTTTAATTGTATAGCTGCATCTAGTGGAAGGCATTAAGTCAGAAGCTAACACTTATTTTAGTCTGCAATTTTCCTATCCATTATTTTATTGGCCACTTTATCCACACCTCTTACCTGCACTGTGCACTTACATCAGTTACAGTTTTGATAAGTCCATAAGCTAAAGTAAAACACAAATGTCATTGGAAAGCTTCTTTGAAATATTATTTAAGACAACTGGTATAATTTAGGTACACATAATGGAATCACTCCCTCAAAACAAAAAGATACAGCATTTCCAGGGCCAGTGATTTAACTCAGTGGCACAGTGACTACCTGGCAAGTGCGAAGTCATGAGTTTGATTCCAATAAATAATGATCACACTCATTATGTGGAATTTGTATTTGTATGTGATATGTCTTTCTTCCTTTTTTTCCATTCCTGAACCCTCCTTTCAAACACCCTTCCCTTCCCTATTCACAAAGTTTTGTTTTCATTTTATCCTTTTTTATGATCTTTTTCTTTCTATTACTTCTTTTCCCTCTCCTCTCACCCTAGATACCTTTTGATTTTGAATAGTTTCTTCCTATTTCACAATATCCATTGTATATTTTGGTTCTTATTTGCAATTTCAGTTTCTCACGCCAGAGAAATAATGCTGCATTTACACATGTGTCTGTGTGTCTCGAGGTCCATCAATTTAACTAAAAAGTCTAATTTTTGGCCTTCTTTATGACCATTATATATATTTTTTATTTTATTTTAAGGAGAGTAAAAGAAAACATAACAAAACAGAACAAAGCAGATCAGAAGAAAACAATGTAAGTGACACACAGGATTTCAAAGCAAAACAAGAGATCAACAGAGTCTACCATAATGTCTCTTGTTTTCTTCTAAATAGTTGTCTATATCTTCACACACAATGAATTCATACAAAACAAAATAGTATAAAACTGATCAAAACAGAATAATGAAAGTATTTACAGGCTTTCAAAACCAGACAATATGAAAACCAACAATGGCTACTCTAATGTTTCTTGTTCTCTTCAAAATAGCTGTTCATACCTTTATATATGCTGAAATTAAATAATACAAAACAGACTAAAACCACTCTAAACAAAGAATAAAAACATTATTGGATTTCACAGCACGACAATAGGAAATCAGCAATGGCTACCATAATGTCTTGTTTTCTTCAAAGTAACTGTCCATTTCATCACACATAATACAATCAATTCTTGTAAACTGTTTAGAAGTTCTAGGCATGTATAAGCCTCTACATGTACATCTATTCTTTCTTTAATAGAGGGGAAAAACAAATCAAAACAAAATGAATTACTAGAAAAACAAGAAACAAAAAAGACAAATAAATAACAATAGCAAAGAGCCCAAAACTATGACAATATAGGCCTTCAAAACAAGATGATAAGAACATAACTAATATTGTTACTTTACATATTAATCTTCAAAAGAGTTCCTCAGATTACCAGACACAAACATGCAAAACTGATCTAATCCTATGAATGTTAACTGTTTTGTTCCAAGAACTAATAGAATTTGTAGCACAATCATCTTAGCTATCTTAAGGGTGTTTATACAAATTTATATATTTTTTCTTTTCTCTTCCTTTTTTTTCCTTTTCCCTGAGTTATTTTTCCCCCTTTGAGCAGATTCTTACCCTTTCACAGTATTTATTGAAGATTTTTTTATCTTATATACTCTTACCTTTTCTTCACTAGGGAGACAATACAATATTTACACATGTGAGTTTGATTTATTTCACTTACAAGTATGGTTATGGCCATTATATTTTTTAAAAATCTTTCTTTATTCATTTATCAGTTGATGGGCATTTGAGTTGCTTCCAAGATTTAGCAATTACAAACTGTGCTGCTATAAACATGTGCATGCATGTATCTCTGTAGTATGATGCTTTTAATTCTTCCAGGAAGATACCCAGAAGGGCAATACTGGGTCAAATGGGCCCGCTAATCCTACTTTTTTGAGAATGAAGAGCTTCTCTAAAAAGAGGGAAATAATGAGCCACAGGAAGACTCTATGCTCCCAACAAAAAGAAAGCCACAGTTAAAAGAAAATACAAAGAGTTCCATGTAAATTACAGGTTTATTACAACAATTAATTCACATTCTCCAAGCCACATTGCATAATATATGGTGACCACTATCCAACAAAGCCACAACCCTTCAAACTTGCTTCACCATATGGAGACAAAGCACCCTGCAATAAAAGACAAGCCTTTGGAGTTTTTCAAAAGAAAAAAAAATGAACATGAAAAAGAGAAGCAACTATTAAAGGCCACAACTTCATCAAATATATCTGCATGGAGAGCATTAATTCTAGTGGCTGGTATGTAACCACCTACTCAGCTTTTAAAATAATTTGAACATTACTTACCAATCACAAAAGACCCCAGAAATGAGAAGAATATATCTGTTATTCACTTGTGAATAAACCAGGTAAATTGACCTTGTCTGTCTTAGAAGAACAACTGCTTGAGATCACAAATGACAGTGGCCTTAAATATATATTTGAGACAACTTCAAATCTCCATACATTCTGGATTAAAGTTAAGGCAGAACATTCTGAGATTGCCACAAAGGCACTAAAAGTCCAGCTTCCATTTCCATTATCCTATGTTGTGAAGCAGGGTTTTCTGCAGTGATGGTAACCAAAATGAGACTATGGAGGAGACTGGACATTAGCAACACAGCTCAGGTGTCACTGTGCCTCATCACCCCTAGATGGGACCATCTAGTTACAAGAAAAGAATCTCAGGGCTCCTTCTGATTCTGTATTATGGTGAGTTGTATAATTATCTCATTGTATATTATAATGGAATAATAGAAATAAAGTGCATAATAAATATAATGCTCTTGAATCATCCTGAAACCAACCCCCTCCCAGCCACCCTGTCTGTGGGGAAACAGTCTTCCAGAAAACCAGTGCCTGGTGCCAACCAATCTTCTGCTGCTATAGAGAATGCTATTGGTTTTCCACAGTGATCCTATTTACCACCAATTCACCCATCCCTCTAGCTATTATGTATTGATTGCTAACAGCTTACAGATGTTTCTTTCTCTGAAGAATTTCACCTGGCTGAATGAAATCCACTTCTGCCCAGAAAGTTTTAACCATTTCCTCCTTTTGGTGTGTCAGTGGGGAGGGCGTGGCCTACAGCCCATGACCAATGACTGAATGCTACAAGGGTGTAAAATTTTGATTGCCTCAAGTGAAAAGAACTCTATGGAGCAATTTATGCCACAGAATTCCTTGTGGGATCAGGCTAAGAACACATCCTTACTTAGAACATTCTTCTGCTGTGTTCTTCTTTCCCCCTTCCCTGTCTTCTCAGATTATTCCACTAGTGACCAGCCTGCACCCCTGTCTCCACCTCTACCACCAATGAAGACTACCTAACATATGCATTATGTCTGATAATCCCTGTCTTTTTGAGAATAGGCAATCCCATTGCCCTGGTACTATTTTTTCTAATGATCGGCATCTCCTTTTTTCTACAGTGTACATGTTAACCTTTTGTGGTGATGTTCTGAGTATTCCATTATATTCCTTTGGTCTATTTGAAAAAATATATATATACTGTCTTTTATTTAGTACTGGGGATTGAACCCAGGGCGTTTGCACTGAGGTACATCTCCAACCTCATTTTTTTATTTTTCATTTTGAGACAATGTCTCACCAGGTGGTCTCACACTTGTGATCCTCCTGCCTCAATTTCACAGAATGAAGGAATTACAGCATGCCCTACCATATCTGGCCATATGCTGTCTTAATTATTATGCACCTGTGACAGTCTTGTTATCTAAGGAATCAAGGCCTTGTTTCTTGTTCTCCTGCTTGAAAAGCGTAGTAACCATTCTTGGCTTTTTGCATTTTCTTACATATTTTAAAATCAGTCTGTCAGGCTCTATCAAAAATGTATTAGAATTGCATTGAATTATGAGATAAATTTATTAAGAATTGTCATCTTTTTTTCCTCATATTTACCTTGGTATATCTACCCTTTTCAGCATTTCTTTAATGTCTTAAAATAAGGTTTGATTATTTGTTTCTGAGGGTCTTACACATACTTAATAAGGTTTATTCTTAGGTATTTGATATTAATTTCATTTTGTTTGTTGTTGGTATGGAGAAATATTGGGTTTTGGGATATTAAAGTTTTACACTAGAGGACAGTGCTAAATTCTCTTATTAATCCAGTAGCTTACATGTCAGATCATTTGTATTTACTAGTAAAATAGTCATATCATCTTAAAATAACAACCATTTTCTATTTATTTCCCATTCTTAGGATATTTCTTTTTCCTTGCCATGTATAATGGCCAGAATATCATTCACAATGTTGACTAGCACTCTTCTTTTGTTCCTAATCTCCAAGGGAAATTTTTAAACATTTTTGTCAGTTAATATAAAGTAGGACTTTTGGAAAGTGAAGAAGTTCTCTTTTTCTCCTACTTCTCTAAACTAGTATCATTAATGCTTGTTTAATATCACATCAAGTCTACATCTATTGAAATAATCATGTGGTTATTTTCCCTTACTCTGTTATATGATAAATTACATTGTTTGATTTTCTAATTTTGAGTCAACTTTACTTTTCTGAGAAAAAGTCAATTTGGTCTTTATGTATCATATTCTACAAATGCATATATATATATAATATATAATATATATCTTCTGGTACACTGAATATACATATCTTTTGGCCTTCACATAAGAGAAGTAGAACTTGTGGGTCATAGGATATAAGACTTGTTTTTAAGGAAAAGTTGAGCTTGATTTCAGATGTCGTGGGTTAAGGCTCTGGCGATCCTCTAGGGAAAAGTGCTCAACAGGAATTAAAAATGTGGACCTGTAGTTTAGGTAGAAGCCAGAGTTTTGGATTTGGAGTCATCAACATAAAGCTTATATTTGAAGCCATCTGAATGGAATGTTCCTTGTGGGGGAAGTTCAGGGAAGATAGAGGACTCCAGATAAGCACTTGGAAAACACCTGTAGCCAGGAATCAGGATAACAAAGAGCCAGTAAAGACAGCGCAAGAGGAAAACTAGGAGAATACCAGGCTTTCAACACCACAGAAATAATAAGTGTAAGGAAATCCTTAGATTTGGCATCAAGGGGGCCATCACACTGTTTTCTTCCTTTCTACAGCTGCTTTCCAACTACTGCTGGTGGTTTTTTGTTTTCTTGCTTTTAATCTTTATAAAGTTCTTTGGTTACTTTTGGAGCCGTTCCATTTTGCAGAACTGTTATCACTCTGGCAGCCGCTAAGAACAGTCTCTGTCACCCCACAGAAATCCTCAGGACATTTAATGAGCACTTACTAGTTATAGGCCCATCAGTCAAAATTATGACCTCCAAAACAGCGGGCTTTCAAAAGTCAGTTGAAGGTACATGTCATAGAACAAAGCAGTCACACAAATGAAAAAAGGGGAAAAAATTCCCTTTAAAACTATTAACTTTGCAGAATTTTGTATATTGTGTCTTAAGGCTGGATATAATAAAGTTCCATTTGTGCTACCTCTTGAAACTTCTGTCAACACTAATCTAGGCTTCTTTTTTAAATGTTGCTGATTAAAACAAAATCAGAAAAGAGAAGGAGAAAAAGCCAAGTTCTGAGGATAACACACTAAACAAAGTACTAGATTTCCCTAGTTTAACTCTCGATTCACTGTGAGCAGAGTGTAAAGCAATACATTCACTGGGTATTATTAGGTGCACATCAACAACTCTCAAATATGTAGTGAATATTACTCCATGTGACATTTATATATTATTATTTACTCTATTCCAAGCAAAACAAAGACTATTACCCTTGTAGAAAATGCCTCATCAGCAATGTAAAAGATCAAAGGCAATGGAGAATGGGAGCATGAGATGAGTAATAAAGGAGAAAAAACTAAAAATGTATGTCTAAACAGGAAAAAAGTAAAAATTAAATCTAAATATACAAGTAAGCTATGATTTAATCATTGTCTTTAATAGATAAATAAATCTGTTTGTATTAAATGGATGAAAAACAAAAGTTAGACAGGCTATTTATATTAAGGTACATCTAAAACATAATGACACATAAAAGCTAAAATAAAAGATATGCTAGGTATGTAATAACAGAATTAATAATAGGCAAAACAGAATTTAAAGGAAAAAAATATTAGTAGGAAGAAAGCAGGACCTAATTTGACATTAGAAAGTACAGTGAATAAGAAGCTAAATCAATTTTACATCAGGGAAGACTGCCACAGGCCTGAGCCACCTCAGACTACTGCTGCTGGGCCCGCCAATCTTCCAGGAACATCAGGGAAGCCCACCACACAGCCATGCTGCCTCAGACTGCCACTGCTGGGCCCACCCCTTGGGGAACCCACCGGCCTCCTGAACCTAGCACTGCAGTTGATTTTGGATCCAACCCCTTCTCCCAGAACCTTTGACTACAGTGGGTTTCCGTGCTGGCTGGACAAGAGACTCAGGAACCCCTCACCCAAACAGAAGACCTCGGCAGGCTTCAGTCAGTGTGGTGAGTTTGCCCCTAAAATAGAGGTCTGCAGTGGATAAACAGGAGTGGAAGTGATGTAAGACCTTGGCAAACCTGGTAAGAGAGTGGGTAATCCCCTCCTCCACACAGAGAACATCAGAAAGATTGGGGAGTGCACCAATAACACCTGCCCAACTTAGAGAAAATTAAAACAGCTTATGAGTCCCCCAGTGACACAGCAGGGCCTCAGCTGACACAAACACCATAGCCAGGGAGATCTGGTGACCTTCAACAACCTGAAGATATAGCACCAGCAGGAACTAAGAGTTGACTTACATCAATACTTCTAGGATAGTTAGCCCAGAAAGAATTATGGACTCACCCAACAGGCAATGTAGGAGGAATTCAGGTGACTGGCTCTGCTCTTCATTGTGGTACTCAGCAATTTGACAAACATCAACCACACAGTAGGACCCTAAAATTCACACTATGGACAGTTGTGACTGTTGGGATAGAAAGACCAAATATTTATCCCAAAGGAGAAAAACATCTAAATGAAAAGGCAAAATGCAATCTCAAACATCTAGTACATCAGGAGCAAGTACAGGCCACAATGAAATAGAGGACATTAAAAGTCATACACCAGAAATCTCTGAAAAGATAGCAAATGAAGTAAAGAAACAAATCTATGAGGTTATAGAGGAACTCAAATTAGAATTAATGTCTCACATAAAGACAGAAATAACAACCTTAGCAAATGAGTTGCTCAACATAGCTAGAGAAGAAATAGAGGGGAAGAAGACAAGATGGCCGATCAGCAAGCAACAAAATACAAAGCCTCCCAGGAGAAAGAACTCATTTGCCAGAATAAAACACCCTGAAAAGACCCAGACAGAGGGAGATGGATCCTCTTGACAAAAGAAGAAATTAAAACATAAAAAGCTCGTCAAATACAACTGAAATAGCTAAAAATTACAGGACACAGCATTTTCACGGTGACCTGCCAAGTTTGCACCAGCATGAATCCACACCGGCTGGCAGAGCTGCCCAAACTTGTTCCAGCCACCATTCACAGGAAGCACAGCAGCACTGAAGTAAGGGATTGGTGAGCCCAACAGAGAGCGGAGCCCGCAAAGGGACCTTCATTAATCCATGGTCAGTGCTGGGAATGAGACCCCCCCACACGGGAATGGTGCAACCAAATGGGCCACATGTTGGAATCAGGCAGGAGTAGCCTGAACTGGTTGCTCCCTCCCCAGAGCAGATTCATGGGATTTGCTTGGAGTAGGCCATGACCCTAGCTGGGACCCAATGAACCATCCCAAATCAATCCCCTGTGCCTAGCACACATTAACCGGGTGAAGGCCCCTGAAGTTTGGCTGGCCCAGTGAGGAGGGGCAGGCATACACAACCGCTGCTTACACCTCAGTGACAAGAGCAGGCAGGAGAGGGAGGAGTTCCCTTGCCAGCATGCTTTGGAGGAAATGTGGCCAACAGGGAAGGGCTGGGACCTGCACTGTCATCTGTGTGGAGGAACCCAGGGTCATGACAGGAGAGAGAGGTAGGAGGAGGCCCCCAGCCCAGAACCCTGAGAGCACTGATCCAGGAGAAGGAAAAACAAGGGAGACTGAGGGCAGCAAGCACACAACATCAGACATGGCTTCAATGGACATTAAGAGATATCTTTGGGACCTTGTAGATGAGCTCAAAACTGAAATATTAAATCAGGTAAAGCAAAATATGAGTAGAGTAATAAAAGAAATGCTCTCAGGATGATACAGATGGAAGAAGGGAGGAACACAAAAAATGGAGAGAAACATTCAATAAAGAATATAAAGACACTATAGAATCCATGAAGCAGATTCAAAGAGACTACCAGGAAATTAAAAACTCAATTGAAAGTTGGCAAAACACCTTAAAAGAAACTAAGGATAGACTATCAAAACTTGAAGACCAGTTTGCAATGTGTGATCATGAAAGGAAAGATATCTTAAATATAACAAGGAAACAGGCAGTAACAATACAAAGGCTAGAAGAAGACAAGACAATCTACAATTTCAGAATAAGAAACGTGAATGAAGAAGCAGGAATACATACAAAGGCTATTCACAGAAATAATTAAGGAAAACTTCCCAAGCATGGGAAAAGAAAATGACATTCAGTTGTGTGAGGTATACCGAACCCCAGCCACCTACAACCAAAACAGAGCTACACCCAAACATATAATAATCAAGATACCAGAAATTTAATATAAAAACAGAATATTAAAAGCCATCAGAGAAAAGAAACAGATTACCTATAAAGGTAAGCCCATCAGAATCATGGCTGACTTCTCAACACAGACCATCAGATCAAGAAGAGCTTGGAGCAAAGTCTTCCAAGCCCTGAAAGAGAATAACTTCCAGCCCAGATTGATGTACCCTGTGAAACTGTCACTAGAAATGTTTTTATAGGAATTTGCTTTGTTTTGTCTTGCTAAGTTTTGTCTTTCCCTTTAATACAGAAAAAATATAAATACATGCAAAGATTCATGCATGTGTAGCTGTTTACACTCTCACTGTTTGACTATCTACTTTCTATGCTTTAATTTTGTAAATTAAACAACTGTTTCTAAGAGGACAATATGTAATTAATTAACTAGTGATTTCTTATTGTTGATCTTCTTTTTGGAATTCTGTATAATCTCTACCGTTTACATGCTTTTGTTTCTCTTTAAATAAATAAAAAATTTATTAAAAAAAGAAATAGATAAAAAATACAGGAGCATGTCAAATTGATTGAAACTTTAGATGAACAATGCAGACAACAAGCAGAACCCATGAAACAATTTCAAAGAGATATCCAAGAAACAAAAAATTTTATTGAAAGCTGGCAAAACCATTTAAATGAAGCTGAGAATAGAATTTTGGACCTTGAGGACAAGATCGCAAATAGCAGTCATGAATGGGTAGAGCTTATAGAAACAGTAAAGCAGCATGAAATGACAATCCAGCAGCTTCAAGATGATGCCAGGAGAAATAATATAAGATTAACAGGCATCAGTGAGGAGGCAGGAGACAATGCAAAGGACATATCTAAACTGTTAACAGAAGTAAATGCAGAAAATTTCCCAAACATGGGGAAAAAATTTGATATACCAGTAAGTGAGGCACATAGAATGCCAAACAGTCATAACCAACATAAATCTACACCCAGACATATAATAATTAAGATCTCAGACATACAGCATAAATATAGAATACTAAAAGCTATCAGAGAAAAGACACAACTCACATATCAAGGAAAGCCTATTAGAATCATGGCAGACTTCTCAGCACAAACCTTCATGTTAAGACAAGCTTGAAGTAAAGTATTTCAAGCCCTAAAAGAAAACAACTTTCAACCCAGACTGATGTACCCAGCAAAACTGTCTTTCAAATTTAATGCAGAAACAAGATACTTCCATAACAAAGAACAACTGAAGAAATTCATGTCCACAAAATCAACTTTAGAAAGAATGCTGAAAGATATACTAGACAGAGATAAAAAAAAAAGACCACAATCTCCAGAACATCAGCAGAAAGAAATCACCAGGCTGGGCAAGAAATTAAACAAGGGAGAAAAGCAGAAAACCAACAATAGGAACACAGTATGGCAAAGTCAAGCCAGTACATATCAGTGATATCCATAAATGCAAATGGGCTCATTTCGCCTATCAAAAGAAACAGGTTGATGGAATGGATCAAGAAACAGGATCCCACAATATGCTGTATACAAGAAACACTACTGACTCAAAAAGAAACTCATACATTGAAAGTCAAAGGATGGAAGACAGTATTCCATGCAACAGGAACCCAGAAAAAAGCAGGGGTAGCTATTCTGTTTGCAGACAAAATGAACTTCAAACCTAAAAGAATTAAAAGAGATAAAAAAAGCCACTACATACTTATTAGTGGAAAACTACAAGAGAAAGAACTAACAGTTATAAATATATATGCACCAAATACAGGAGCAGCCAACTATATAAGACAAATACTAATGGACATGAAAAACCAAATACACAAGAACACAATTGTAATAGGAGACATTATCTCCCCACTGTCACAAAGAGATAGGTCAACTAGACAAAAAGTCAGGAAAGAAATAATAAAACTGAATCATACCTGTGAGTGAATGGACTTAGTAGATGCTTACAGAGTGTTCCACCCAATCACATCAGAATACACATTTTTCTCAGCTACAAAAGGGACATTCTCCAAAATAGACCATATATTAACTCATAAAGCATTCTTAACTAAATGCAAAGGGAGCAAAATTACCCCATGCACAATATCTGTTCATAGTGCACTAAAATTGGAAATCAATGGCAAAATACCCTAAACCTGCATAAATACATGGAAATTAAACAACAACCTTCTGAATAACCAGTGGGTTACAGATGAAATTAAAGAATAAATAAAACAATACCTACAATACAATGAAAATCCAGATACAACATACCATAACTTATGGGATGCAATGAAAGCAGTCCTAAGAGGGAAATATAGCAATAAATAAGTACATCAAGAAAATGGAATGAATGAAAATAAATAACCTAATGCTATATCTCAAGCTTCTAGAAAAGGAAGAGCAAGTTAAACCCCAAGCTCATAGAAGAGAGGAAATTGTAAAGATCAGAGCAGAAATTAATGCAATTGAAACTAAAAGAACAATACAAAGAATTAATGAATCAAAGAGCTGTTTTTTGAGAGAATAAACAAAATTGATAAACCCCTAGCCAACCTTATCAAGAAAAAGAAAGAAAAAACTCAAATCCATGCAATAAGGACTGAAAAGAGGGAAATTACTACAGATCCCATGGAAATTCAAAAGATCATGAACACCTAGTTTGAAAATCTCTCCTCACATAGAGTGGAAAACACAGAGAAATTGGACAGATTTCTAGAAACCTATGAGCTAACAAAGCTCAACCAAGAAAATACAGCAATTTTGAATAACCCAATATCAGCTACTGAAATCGAAACTGTAATTAAAAAACTTACCAACAAAGAAAAGCCTAGATCCTGATGGATTTGCAGCTAAATTCTATAAAAAATTTAGAAAAGATTTAATGCCAATACTCCTTAAACTCTTCAATGAAATTGAAAGAGAAGCAGTCTTCCCTAACTCATTCTTGGAGGCAAGTATCATGCTGATACGAAAACCAGAGAAAGACCCAACGAAAAAGGAGAACTATAGACCAGTCTCACTAATGAACATTGATGCAAAGACTCTCAATAAAATATTGGCAAATAGAATGCAGAAAATCATTAAGAAGATTATACACCATGACTGAGTGGGATTTACTCAAGGAATGCAGAGATGGTTCAACATATGCACATCAATAAATGTAATACACCACATCAACAAAGCCTAAAACAAAAATCACATGATCATCTCAATAGACACAGAAAAAGTTTTTGATGAAGTCCAACACCTTTTCATGATAAAAACCCTACAGAAACTCAGAATAGACGATATGTACCTCAATCTCATAAAGGCCATCTATGACAAACCAACAGCCAACATTATACTAAATGGACAAAAACTGAAAGCCTTTACTCTAAAATCCAGAACAAGACAAGGATGTCCACTATCACCACTTCTATTCAATATAGTTCTGGAAATAGCCAGAGCAATCAGACAAGAGGGAGAAATGAAAGGTATAAAAATAGGAAAAGAAGAAGTCAAATCATCATTATTTGCAGATGACATGATACTCTACATAGAAGAGCCCAAAAACTCCCTTAAAAGACTACTAGAGGTAATAAACAAATTCAGCAACATAGCTGGATACAAAGTCAACACTGAAAAATCAATAGCATTCCTGTACACAAACAAAAAACTCAGCAAGAAAAAAATTATGGAAATATTACCTTTCACAATAGCATCTAAAAAATTGAAATACCTAGGAATCAACCTAACCAAGAATGTAAAATACCTCTATGCTGAAAATTATACTACTCTAAAAAAGCAGATTGAAGAAAAAATTAGAAAATGGAAGGATATTCCTTGCTCTTGTTTAGGAAGAACCAACATTGTGAAAATAGCCATACTCCCAAAACTGTTATACAGATTTAATGCAATCCCAATCAAAATACCATTAACATACATTACAGATCTAGAGAAAACATTCCTAAAATTCATTTGGAAACAGAAGAAACCTAGAATAGCAAAGGTGATTCTGGGCAACAAAGACAAGACAGGAGGCATCTCAATTCCTGACTTGAAACTATACTACAAAGCCACAGTAATAAAATCAGCTTGGTACTGGCAAAGAAATAGATCTGAGGATCAATAGAACAGATTAGAAGATGCAAACACAACTACAAAGATACTCAGCCACCTAATATTTGACAAAGGGGCTAAACGTGTTCACTGGGGAAAAAAAAGATAGACTCTTTAATAAATGGTGTTGGAAAAATTGGCTTTCCACATGCTGAAGACTGAAAATAGACCCATACCTATCACCATATACTAAAAAAAATCAAAATGGATCAAGGATCTAAATATTAAAACAGAAACACTAAATCTACTGGAAGACAAAGTAGGTAAAAATCTTGGAGACATAGGGGTAGGGAGAGAATTCATGAATAAAACACAAACCACTTAAGGGAAATAGTTCAAAGAATCAACAATTGAGATTTCATATTACTAAAAAGTTTTTGCACATCAAAAGAAGTCACCAACAAAGTGAAAAGAAAACCCACAGAATGGGAAAAAATTTTAGCCAACAATCTCTCAAAGGACTTATATCCAGAACATATAAAGAATAGAAAAATATCAAGCCCCCCAAATTCGAAGACCTTCTCCAAAAATGGGCATCTGAGATGAAAACACAGTTCTCAGATGAAGATATACAAATGGCAAATAAATACATGAAGAAATGTTCACCATCACTGGTCATTTGAGAAATGCAAATTAAAACAGCATTGAGATTTCATCTCACTCCGGAAAGAATGGCTAATAAATACTGGTAACAAATACTGGCAAGCCTGCAGAGAAAAAGGAACACTTCTCCATTGTTGGTGGGAGTGCAGACTTGGTGCAACCACTATGGAAATCACAATGGAGATTCCTCAAAAAACTAGGATTGGAAGTTCCATTTAGTCCAGCTATTCCCCTCCTGGGTATGTTCCCAGAAACAATTGAAAAGGTCATGTCACAGTGATATATGTGCACCCATGTTCATAGCAGCACAATTTGGGATAGCTAAATCTTGGAAACGACCAAAATGCCCATAAACTGCAGAGTGGATGAAAAAAATGTATTTTTATACAATGGAATACTACTCAGCTATAAAAAGGATGATCTTGAGGCCTTTATTGGTAAATGGAGGCAAATTGAGAGTATCTTCATTAATGAAATAAACATGACTCACATTAGTAAATATCACATTGTCTCTTTAGTGTAAAAAATAATAAGAACAGACAGAATAATGGTATCCAAAAAGCATAATAGATAAAAATGTATAATAGATATAAAAGTGTAATAGATATAATAGATATTGTAAAAAAGAAAGGGAAGGAAGTTGCTCTAAAGGAGATAATGGTATGTATAGTTTGTAAAATAGATGACCATATTACTGAACTTTTGTTAGATCATTGAACAGAAGAGTTTGTACTGTCAATGTTTGTCTAGCCAATGCTGTGATTTTGTAACTTTAACAACTATTGTTATGTAATATGTAATGTATCAACTAGCAATTTTATGATGTTAATTTTTGTGAACTCTGTATTCTACTTTGCTTCTTTGTTCTATTTTGTCTTTTTCTTTTCTTTTCTTTCTCGAAGTAAAATATAAAAAATAAGCTATATCAATTTTGAACTTATGGGTACTTAATATTGTAATTTTAAAATATATAAAACAAAATTTGTATATTTAGCATCATAGATTTTGTTTAACTTTTCTCAAAAGTTATCACTAGGTAGGAAATATATATTTAGTAAGATGTACTCATTTCAGCAGCACATATACTAAAATACATTTAGTTAGAACATCAACAGTAAAAACAGCTTTATCTAACTTTTTTATACAACATTGTACTCAAAAAATAGAGAATACATAATCATTTTGAGATCATATTGAATATTTAAGAAAAAATGATCAAATATGAAGTAGTCTAAAGAAAATCCCTCCAAATCTGCAGGATACTGACCTTACAATTACTGATGGAGAAAAATCTACTAATATTGCTGGTTCTCTTTAGTTTAACACTGGGTCAGCCTCAGGCTCCATATGGCCAAGCCAGGAGCAGATGGCTACCTAACCCAAATCAAGATTATGTTAGGTTCCAAGAAGGCTTTCTCATTAATCAGAAAACATAATTAAAAACTAAGTTGTTGGAAACTCCATATTTTAGATTTCAGAAAAAAGCCATTTAAAATATTAAAAGGAAAAATCAGCTTTAGTTTTATTTTTTAGTTTGCTTCTCTTTGTTTCAATTTTCTATTAAACTGAAAACTGTCAAATTATTTTAACTGCTGCTGTCCATTTCTCTTATGCTCTCACACATATTATAATTCACTTGCTCCTAAAAATAAACCTATGAAAACAAAAAATGTATTATCATTCTTCTTTACAAATGCAAGTAAATGAACCTGTTTCTTGTTCATCACCAGAAAAGAAAATCCTTGGTGGTATAAATGTCAGGTTGTATTTAAAAAAACGCATTATTATGGATATACAATAGCATCTTTGTGACACTCACCCATCCCCCTAAATTACCAGTATAATGCTCATTTTGCTGCCAGGGAAGCATACTGAAAGTGCTGAGAATTAAAACTGTCTGATAGTCTGCTGTCCTTTACCGTATCAAAATGCCTAAGATAATAAACTTACAAAAAAGTAAAGGTTAACTTTTGTTCACAGTGTTGTGAGTTTAAATCCTTGTTTATAGTGGTTCATGTTTCAGTTCATGCTTGACTGGTACTTTTGTTTTGGGTCCATGGCATCATGGGAAGACAGAACAGAATTGCTCACTTCATGATCAGGAAGTAAAAAAAGAGAGAAGAACTTTAGATCATATAGTTCCCTCTCAGAGCACACCTCCAATGACCTAAAAACCTCCCACTAGACCTCTCCTTTTAAAGTTTCTACCAATTTGCAATAGCACAAAACCAGGGACCTAATGTCTTAGTTACTTTCCTTGTCACTGTGACACAATACCTAACACACAGAGGAGAAATTTAAGAGTTTTGGAGCATTTTTTGTTTGTTTGTTTGTTTGGTTGGTTGGTTGGTTGGTTGGTTGATTGGTTTTTTTGCTCACAGTTTCAGACCATAATTGGCCAGCTCCAGGGCAGAAATAGCATAGCAAAGGGACCTGGGAGCCAAAAAGCTGTTAAACCCATAGTGCCAGAGAAGGGAAAAGCCAAGGATGAGAATATACTCTTTTAAGTTACACCCTGGTGACCTACATCAAAGTAGGCTCCACCTCCTAACAGCACATTTAACTATCAACTCATCAAGAATCCATTAACGAGTATAGCACCCCATCATCCAATTAACTTACAAAACTCCACTATGGAACACAACAGATTTTGGGGGGACATTCTAGATCTAAATCATAATACTAAGTCTCTAAAATACGGGCTTTGGGGGGACACTTGTCTAAACCAAAGCACTCCTCAACAGTCCTTAGCCCAAGAACTGATAAGTTTTGGAACATAAATTCCTTTACTTCCTCATCCACAAGAGGAATAAAACCGAGACATGTTTTCTACACTGCCTCTCAGAATTCTTCAGCAGATTTAGATTCCAAGTCTTTTTCCCTTCCCTATGTCACTTCTCCACTTCCTTCCAATACTGTATTATCTTCATCTCCAGTGGTTTATATCTGAATCTTTGGCTTGGGGTTGGCTTCTATGGGAACCAAAGCTAAGGCAATCTTTCATTCAGAAAAAAAAATTTAGCATGACTTGTGCAATTTCTACTTATCATTTAATGTCAGAGATAATTAAATTATAACCTTTTTTGGTCTTCTGAAATGTAAAGTGTGTGGTAAAATGTAACCAATGATCATGTTATTTAGTGAGTACTCTTAGTGTGGATAGCTGGATAGTGATGGTCTTCTTGTTAGTAGAACATCACTAAGTAATACTATGTAAGCTACTGCAGAAGGAAAAAGTAAGAATAGACTATTTAAGATTGGTATTTAGAACTAGAATTAGTGAGGATGTGGGGTCATGGAGGAATGAACAATTCCTATTATAGGTGTCACAAATGCTTTGCCCATTTATACTGTAGAATGCAGCACAGTTTGATGCTGCAAAAGCTGCTATACACTACAATGGGCTTTTGCATGACTCATTTCAGGTGGAAATTGAGACACTCAACATTGTTTCCACCTTCAGGAAAGACTGATCTTTCACTTAATACCTTCTGTAAAAATTATGTCTTTGCCTAGGAAAATCTGCCCCCTTTCTGTAAGATGAGAATGAGGCCTAATTCCAGACTGCCCAACTCCACAACTTGCACTATTTTTGGAGGAAATTAGGAAACATTCCTTCTGCCTTTTATTCTCCTCAAGATGATTTGCAACCATTCATTGTGCATTACTTAAAATAACCCTATGAGAAAATGCAGTCTAAAGCTGGGAGATTTGTGGATGGGTTACTCAGTTCAAATTACCCCTTCCAGCATCCAACTCGTCTTTGGATAGAAGTCTCTGAAAATCATACCAAATCTTCCTTTGAAGTGACAAGACAATGGAAAATAGTTCAAAGGGAGCTTTTACTTTCTAAAAGAATTTAAGATCTTGCTTAACCACTCTGTATCTTAAACAGCTTTATAAAGAATTTGGAGTTATATTTATGTTACTCCTTCTGCTTTATATCCATGTTTTAAAAGGCCAAATACATTCTAAGATAAATAAAGCTTTTCCCCAGTAAATTTGACTTTGAGTTCTTGCAATGTATGGTTTCTGCTTCTGAGACCATTGTTTTTCATCTGCACTGGGATATCATCATCTTCCTGTCTAAATAAATGAAGGACATGTAAAAACTGTGGCAAGGTACAAGGGATCAAATGGGTAACTAGGTGAAATGATAAATGTGTTAGTTTGTTCCATTATAGTACAATATATAGATACATAATCTGCCTAAAAATGTATACATGATGAAAAGAAAAACTTGTATAAGTGTATTAATACTAAATTTATTGAGACGTCATGTGATTAATGAATGTTACCTTTGGCCTCTACAATTCCAAGAGATGCTCAAAGTGGTGGTCATTAGCTTCCAGAAAATGCTGAAGTGTGTATACATTTTGGGGGCAGATGTTGTATATAATTTTTTGTTCCTGCAATATGTTCAATAAAATGCATTTTTTAAAAATACTGTGGCAAGGGAGAAAGAAGAAAAACAGAAAAAATAAAGCAGTTAAAATAACAACTGAAAGAGAACTTCCCTTGTTCTTTCTTGCATATATTCCAGAAAACGGCTGGTGCAGGCCAAGTATTCTTGCTCAGTAATAACAAGAATACAGAGAGGCTCAGCAGGGTCTTCTGTGAGTATACTTACCATCACAAAACTCTTCTTTTTAATCTTCTATTGCTTTTAAATTTCACATCCCATATTGGAAGTCATCTTGGCCAGAAATGGAAGAGGTAAAGTAGACTGATGGTTTTCAAGGGGTAAGTTCTTTTTTATGCAAAATAAATTGCATTTGATAAAGTGTATAAATCTGATTTTAAAGTGGCATTTTGGAGGGGAAATAAGTGAACATAAAATCACAGTGTCTCAAGGATCTGGAATTGAGATACCTGGAATACACAGACTTAGGAAGAGAAAGAGTAGAAGAGTTCAAGAATCAATAAAGAACAGATCAGAAAGATAGAAATGACAAAGAAACTGGTGAATGGAAGCCAATTCAGAGAAAATGAATGAAATAGTCCAGAATCTAACCTTAGATCATAGGGAAGAGGAACTGTCACCACAAACACAAGGCAAGCCCAGAGAGTGCAACAATCTCAGAGACAAACAACAGGTGAGCATCGCTAGTCTCAAAATAAGCCCATGGTTATGGTAAAATGCAAGTACTACTGTGTGCGGTTTTACTCTGAAAGTAACTCCTTCAGAATGGCAGCTAGTGTTGAGGAAAAAATCCACTGCAGAGATCACCATATTTCAGACTGATATAATCAGGAGCAATTTTGAAAAGGGGCTTATTTTTTAAGACTGAGCTATTCTGAAAATCAGAAGTCATAGAACAACTACACATCAGTGTTTCTGGGGTCACCTTGCTGTAGTGACTGGGTGGGAAATGGCCACAAAAAACAGTCTTGAAGAGGGAGGTGGCTAGCCACAGACCTCCTGGGAAGTTTAAGTAACCGTGAGCTCAGGTTATGGAGGACACATGTGTTTCCACCCTCTTGGTGAGAAACCAGGCCAATCACTTGAGGCTTTCTGAGGGGCTGGGTCTAAAAGGACTGTGATTAAGTCTAGTGGACTATTTTGTCTTCCTCACTGCCTACTTCCAGAATGCAGTGGTCTATCTGCCTTCTTTCTCTGCTAACATGATCCAGAGATATGCCTCAGCTTGGACATTTACCATGTCCCACTATATATGAACAGGAGGGTTTCGGGAGCAAGTGGAACACCTTACAAATTCAGAGGCTGCAAAGCAAATTAGGGAGACCAGTGGCTTGGGCCACAGAGAAGGCACAATCACTTAAAGTGACTGGAGTGAATACATTCCTGAGACAGACAGCACACCATTGACTGACCCTGCCCAGCTGAAAAGGCAGGATAGGATTCAGTATTCACACAACAAAAACTGGGTCATGGAAACCTCAATAGTCCCCAGTTGTAACTCATTAAACCTCCCAAGAATCTGGTGGATTCCAATGCCACAGGCCTTGTAAAGAATTACCCACCTAAACACCTTAATGAGGAAGAACTTTTAAAATTTATTTCTAATTTTCTTTGGGTTACAGAGGGAGGATTTTTATTTTTTTTCCTTCCATTTGCTCTTTGTTTTATTATTTTTTTCTAATTTTTACTTTACTTTTCTTGTTTTTTCCTTTTACATTTAACTAATTCTATTTATTTTCTTTTATTCCTGACTTGAATTTTATTTAACCTTTCCTCTTATTTACCTCCTTTTCTTTACTAAATTTTTTTTTGGTACCGGGAATTGAACTCATGACCTGTCCTTGCAAGGCAGGTGCTTATGCCACTGAGCTAAATCCCCCACCTACCTCCTTTTCTTTTTTTCAAATTTTGCTTCTTTCATTTTCTCCTTCCATATCTCCTCCATTTTTATCACTACTATTGACCACTATGATTTTTTAACTATTTAGTTTATACCATAATTGTTGATTTGTTCTCTATTTTGTTATGTTTGATATTATTGTGTGTGAAGCTATGCTCAACTATTTCAAAGAAAGAGACATTATGGTAGCTACTGTTAATATCCAATTGTCTTGTGAAGTGCTGTGTTGCTCACATTGTTCTGTTCTGATCTGCTTTGTTCTGTCCTCTTGTTTTATTCTCTGTAAAATAAAATGATAGGACACTTCTGCTTTTAGTAGATAATTTACTGTATATTAATACTTTGTTTATTATTGTTGTTGATTTCTTTTCTATTATTTATGGTGGCATAGTTATGAATTTTTATTTTTTTATTGTATGCTGATATCTGGTTTGCCTTTGTGTCATTACTGAGATTTGTTCTCCTCTCTGAGTAGAATCTGTGGCTTACATTAGAGCTCCTGACAGGGCAACACAATTCTTTGATTGTACTTTTTGATAAACAGTTGTCTACTTCTGTAACAGAAGGGACTGATATTCACTAGAGTTGTCACAATTACAGCCTCGTTGCTGCAGAAACTTCTTCTGCAGGTAACACAGACCGGAGGCAACTCCTTTTTCTCTTAAGAAGACCATAAGGCAATATGGACCTACGCTAGCCCACATGGAAGCAGCAGAGTGTGTCTTCAGTATGCTCATGCAAGTGCAGAAGGGACCTAGTTCTTTCCGGACTCATATGGTCACTGTTGGGAAGACAGTGATTCCTTGCTCCAGTGACTCTACAGGAGATAGGCAGAAGCTCCATGAAGGAGTCAGCCTCAAAGGGCACAGCCAAGTTCATGGTCTTCAGGAGGTGACAGTAAGGATACACTTTGCTGATCTGTGGGTTTAGTCCTTAGAAACATCTTGGAAAGGGAATCCTGGAGATAGACTCTTCTGGTATTAGTCAGTTTTCCTGTCACTGGGATAAAAATACCTGACATCTGCAACTTAAACGTATAGAGGTGTGTTTGGCTTACAGTTTAGTACCATGGCATAAAGGCATGGTGGAAGAAAGCTGCTCATCTCATGGCATCCAGCAAGCAGAGAGAAAATGGAGGAGCTGGGTACAATACATCCTTGTAGGTCATATACCCCTAGTGACCCACCAGCAACCAGCTGCAACACCTAACAATACATTCAGCTATGTACTCATCAAAGGATGAATCCACTCATGAATATATCTTCATGATGATCTAGTCCCCTTCCAAAATCCTCATCTCTGAACATAGGAGACTTTGGGGGGAACATTCTGGGTCTAAACCATAACACTTCTAATCTGAGTGAGTGAGGCTCTTGGGATTATGATTTGAATGACATGGATATAGACATACATATTTTTAAAAAAGACTTAAGAAAATTGTATAAATAGGCAGGGAAACTACCAACACCAAAAAAACCGAAAGCAAAGTATATATTTAACTAGGAGAGTAGTTAAACAAAAGGAAAAAAATAAAGAAATGAGCATTGGAATAATAATTCAATGACAAGATTCAGTAAATACCTTAAAATAATGTCTCTCAACAGCAATAGTCTTAAGCCCCCCAATCAAATGACAGACTGGCAAATTGAATCAAATACTAAAACCAAAGAATATGTTGCCTGCAAGAGACACATGTATTCCAAAACAAACCACATAGACTGAAAATGAAACAATGGAAAATGATGCTTTATGCAATCACAACCCAAAAGCAAGCAGGAATAGCCATCTTATTTTGAGACACAGAAAACTTCAAACCAAAACTAATCAGAAGAGACAAATCTAGCCACTATGTACTGCTAAATGGAACAATTCAATAGGAAGAGATAACAGTTGTAAACATGTGCATCAAATATTGGTGCACCAAATTTAATCAAACAGAAACTACTAGACAGAAAAAGGACAGATAGACATCAATACAATCATAGCAAGGAACTTCAGTATCCCACTGTCGCAAACAAATCAACTAGACAAAAAATAAATATCAGATTTTGAGAAGACAAGATGGCTGATCAGTGAGCAACAGAATACAAAGCCTCCCAGGAGAAAAAATTCATATGCCAGAATAAAACACCCTGGAGAGACCCAGACAGAGGGAGATGGATCCTCTTGACACAGGAAGAAATTAAAACTTAAAAAAGCTCATCAAATACTTCGGGACTACAACTGAAACAGCTAAAAAATAAAGGGACACAGCATTTTTGTGATGACCCGCCAAGACTGCACCATCTTGAATCCATGCTGGCAGGCAGAACCGCCCCAAATCGTTCCCACCACCACTCACATGAATAGCTGCAGCGCTGAAGTCGGGGGTTGGTGAGCCCAATGGAGAGCAGAGAGCGGAACCAGTGGAGGAACCTTCATTGATCCACAGTCAGTGCTGGGAGTGAGACCCCACCACGGGAAGGGCATGACCAGGTGGGCAACATGTTGGAATTGAGCAGGAGGAGCCTGAACTGGGAGTGACAGTGACTTTGGTTGGTTGCGCCCTCCCCAGAGCAGATTCATGCAATTTGCTTGGACTGGGCCTCACCCCTGGCCAGGACCCAGTGAGACGTCCCAAATCGATTCCCTGTGCCTAGCATGCACTGACCAGGTGATCGCCCCGGAAGTTTGGCTGGCCTGGTGGGGAGGGGCAGGCAAACGCAGCTGCTGCTTACACCTCAGTGACAAGAGCAGGTGGGAAAGAGCAGAGTTCCCTTGCCAGCATGCTTCAGAGTAAACGTGGCCAACAAGGAAGGGGAAAGGCTAGAAGATGACAAGAAAATCTACAACTTAAGAATAAGAAATGTGAACGAAGAAGCAGGAATACATACAGGCGAATTACAAAGACTATTCACGGAAATAATTAAGGAAAACTTCCCAAGCATGGGAAAAGAAAATGACATTCAGTTGTGTGAGGCATACAGAACTCCAGCCACCTACAACCAAAACAGAGCTACACCCAAACATATAATAATCAAGATACCCAGAAATTCAATATAAAAACAGAATATTAAAAGCCCTCAGAGAAAAGAAACAGATTACCTATAAACAAAAGCCCATCAGAATCACGGCTGACTTCTCAACACAGACCATCAGATCAAGAAGAGCTTGGAGCAAAGTCTTCCAAGCCCTGAAAGAGAATAACCTTCAGCCCAGATTGATGTACCCTGCAAAACTGTCACTAGAAATTAATGGAGAAACAAGATGCTTCCATGACAAAGGGGAACTGGGGGAGTTTGTGACCACCAATCCAACCCTACAGAGAATACTGAAGGACATTCTCGAGAGAGAAAAAAAAAATACCAGGATTTTAGGAATGGTGGCAGAAAGGCCTCAATGAGTGGGGCAGGCAGTAGAATGAAGGAGAAAACTAAACAAAGGCAGAAAAGTAGCATAGCAGAAATGAGGCAGAGAAGAATAACTAGAAACTCTAACATAGATGGCCTTGATGAGCTATAATGTTAATAGTGCACCAGGATTTAAAACCCACATTACCACACTACTCTGCTTAGATGGATTATATTCTGTTCCAGTCATTCTACCTGTACTAGATTTGAGGGCACAGACAGTAATCCTGAAAATAACAGGATATAGTATGGCAATCATCCTTAATTTCCTATTAACTTAATCTAAAGCTCTGTAAAACCTACACAGTTTTACCATGACTGATCGTAATCAAATCTGCTTTGTTGGGTTGCTGTTTTGTATTGATAGATTTTATTCAAAGCTGTTTTGATTGATAGTATCAAGTCTGAGAGTATAGGCAACTGCACTTAAGATGACAAGATCCACTAGAATATCCACTCTCGTTTGATTATTACCTGCCTTTGAAGTTTTATACTGTCTACAATGTTTTATTTTACTAATATTGTTATTTACTGCTATACTCAATTATACTGCTATATTCAATTATGCCTGATGATATAGACATTCTATTGAAGATAATAAGAAACAACACAGTAATCATTGTAGATCACCTTGTACTGTGGTTTTATACGACTTTTTGGT